>CM019708.1:35414102-35444102 GCA_009760885.1 Achatina immaculata
GGTTAACTTGTTTATTTTATCTTGCATATCTTTGTGACTGCTTGATAATAGACAAATGTCGTCCGCAAAGTCAAGGTCCTCCAGCACTGTGTCAAGGGTCCATTGTAATCCTCTGCGTTTGTCTGATGTTGCCTCCTTCATTAACCAGTCTACTGCCAAGATAAATAATGTTGGTGATAGTACACATCCCTGTTTCACTCCTGTTTGTACCCTAAAGCTGCTGGAGGTATGTTCTCCACAGATAACTTTGCACTGAAAACCCTCGTATAGGGCTTTGATTACATTAACTATTTTATGGGGGAGGCCATGCCATCTTAGGATTCTCCACAGTGCATCTCTGTTGATATCGAATACTGGATCAAGATATTTCGAAATATTTTTGACAAGCATGTCCCCATCAAAGAAATGAGAGTAAAACACATAACAAAATCCCCGTGGATAACTCCCGATATATTGCAACTCATGAGGAAACGGGATGAAGCTCACAAAAGCAGAAATTTCAGTAGCTATCGTTCACTTAGGAATAAGGTGCAGTATTTAATTAGGCAGGAAAAGAAAAATTACTTCAGAAATTTAGTGAAAGACAAAACTGATAGTAAATCAATCTGGAAAGCGATTAATACTCTTGTAAATAAAAGGAAGCAAACTGACCCACAAATGCTTAATGGTGAACATACTTGCACTAACTTCAGTGAACATTTTAGGGAAGAAATTAGTATTCTAAAATTCTTCATTACTGACCCCTAATTGCGACCTGAGCGTGTTGAAAACTTTCAGCGACAGTAAATGTGTAAAGCTAAAACAAATTAATATTCCTTTCCTCACAGTCGGTGAGGTTTATAACTACATCCGGTCCTTAAAGAACACTAACTCAGCAGGATCTGATGACATTAGTAACAAGATACTACGCTACGCTGCACCAGTTATCACAGACACACTAACATACTTATACAACTTGTGTATTGACAAAAAAATATTTCCCTGACGCTTTTAAACTCGCCAAAGTTTTTCCTCTTTTTAAATCTGGACAGACTAGTGACCTCTCAAACTATAGACCCATATCCATTCTGTCATCACTATCAAAACCTCTTGAAAAACATATACAAAAGTTAACACTGCTCCACATGCAAGAAAACAGTCTACTAATAGACAGTCAGTCAGGTTTTAGACCAAATTACTCCTGCCACACAGCATTAACTAAAATGAGAGAAAGCTGGCTGTCTAATATAAATGATGACAAATTGTGTGGTGCTGTCTTTGTTGATTTTAAGAAAGCCTTCGATATGATTGATCATGAAATTCTTGCAAAAAAGCTGGAAGGCTATAGATTACATCCTGACCTAACAAAATGTATTACATCTTTTCTCTCAGGTAGAAAACAAGTAGTTTGCTTTAGAAACAAAATATCTGGCTCGTCTGTGGTTGATACCGGTATTCCTCAAGGCTCCATTCTTGGTCCTCTTCTCTTTGCTATCTATATTAATGACCTTCCACTACATTTAAAGCACTCTTCATGTGATCTTTTTGCTGACGACTGTAATGTTTACAATAGTGAATATGACATCAATAACCTACAGACAACGCTCCAAAATGATATAAACAGTTTGATTAAATGGAGTAATAAAAATGGTATGTTGATAAACACCAACAAAACAAAATCCATGCTCATCACTACAAGACAGAAACTGCAAAATGCAACTAAAACTTCTCTACAGCTTTGTGCTGGGACTAAGGCAATAGAAAATGTTCATGAACATAAAACCCTAGGACTCATCATTGATCAGCATTTAACTTGGAATTCTCACGTACATAACCTAACAAATTTGATTGCACAGAAAGTTTACCAATTAGCCAAAATTAAACACTTTATCGACAAAAACACAAAAATATACTACATATCACACATACAAACACACTTAGATTACTGTTCCACAATCTGGGATTGATGCTCAGTCTCAAACACAAAAAGGCTCCACTCACTTCACAAGCGAGCATTAAATCTTATTTGTGACAAACACCCAGTACATACTGTAGATCAACACAAACAACTCAGAATTCTACCCCTCAAAAATAGAATCATTTTTAACAAAGTTAAGTTTGTTCACAGAATTCTGTCGCACAATGCTCCGCCTTACTTGTGGTCACTGTTTACGTATAACACTAAACATAGCCAGCGTTTAAAAAACTGTCTTCTTCCTAAACCCAGAATTGATATGTACAAGAAAAGCCTTGCATACTCTGCAGTACAGCTCTGGAACACCCTCCCCTACAATTTAAGATCCATTGGTAATACTTCATCCTTTAACTCAAACCTGTTTCATTATTTACTTGCTTGTAATTATATGCCTCCATAAAATAGCCAGCACTCTCTCAACACATGGCTCGTAAACCATCAAGTACTTCAGTGACATAGTTAGAAAAGCAACTTGTTAGATATTGTTAGAAATTATTTTAATGTTTGTTTAAAAAAAAAACATATGTTAGAAGATCTGTATTTACAATGTATTTTTATTTATGTATATGTCTGCGTGTGTATGTGTGCGTGAGTGCTATTTTATTAGGTTAATTATTTCTTCTCTTTTACCTTGAATGTATTAGTTAAATCTTACACTCTTTTGATATGTTTTTACTAAGACGGGCCTGTGTGCCCAATTATTTAACCTTGAAAAATAAAGATTGTTCATTCATTCATTCTCTCTCTCTCTCTCTCTCTCTCTCTCTCTCTCTACAGTTCAGCTATCCTAACACTGACCAGACCAAAACTAGACATATCTGCTCAGGTTTGGAGCTCATTCTCTCTCTCTCTCTACAGTTCAGCTATCCTAACACTGACCTGACCAAAACTAGACATATCTGCTCAGAATGGGAGCTCATTCTTTCTCTCTCTCTCTCTCTACAGTTCAGCTATCCTAACACTGACCAGACCAAAACTAGACATATCTGCTCAGGATGGCAGCTCATTCTCTCTCTCTCTCTCTTTCTCTCTCTCTCTCTCTCTCTCTCTCTACAGTTCAGCTATCCTAACACTGACCAGACCAAAACTAGACATATCTGCTCAGGATGGGAGCTCATTCTTTCTCTCTCTCTCTCTCTCTCTCTCTCTATACAGTTCAGCTATCCTAACACTGACCAGACCAAAACTAGACATATCTGCTCAGGATGGGAGCTCATTCTCTCTCTCTTCTCTCTCTCTCTCTCTCTCTCTCTACAGTTCAGCTATCCTAACACTGACCAGACCAAAACTAGACATATCTGCTCAGGATGGGAGCTCATTCTCTCTCTCTCTCTCTTTCTACAGTTCAGCTATCCTAACACTGACCAGACCAAAACTAGACATATCTGCTCAGGATGAGAGCTCATTCTTTTTCTCTCTCTCTCTCTCTCTGCAGTTCAGCTATCCTAACACTGACCAGACCAAAACTAGACATATCTGCTCAGGATGGGAGCTCATTCTCTCTCTCTCTCTCTCTCTACAGTTCAGCTATCCTAACATTGACCAGACCAAAACTAGACATATCTGCTCAGGATGGCAGCTCATTCTTTCTCTTTCTCTCTCTCTCTCTCTCTCTCTCTACAGTTCAGCTATCCTAACACTGACCAGACCAAAACTAGACATATCTGCTCAGGATGAGAGCTCATTCTTTCTCTCTCTCTCTCTCTCTCTCTACAGTTCAGCTATCCTAACACTGACCAGACCAAAACTAGACATATCTGCTTAGGATGGGAGCTCATTCTTTCTCTCTCTCTCTCTCTCTCTCTCTCTACAGTTCAGCTATCCTAACACTGACCAGACCAAAACTAGACATATCTGCTTAGGATGGGAGCTCATTCTTTCTCTCTCTCTCTCTCTCTCTCTCTACAGTTCAGCTATCCTAACACTGACCAGACCAAAACAAGACATATCTGCTCAGGATGAGAGCTCATTCTTTCTCTCTCTCTCTCTAGTTCAGCTATCCTAACACTGACCAGACCAAAACTAGACATATCTGCTAAGGATGGGAGCTCATTCTTTCTCTCTCTCTCTCTCTCTCTCTCTCTAGTTCAGCTATCCTAACATGACCAGACCAAAACTAGACATATCTGCTCAGGATGGGAGCTCATTCTTTCTCTCTCTCTCTCTCTCTCTCTCTCTAGTTCAGCTATCCTAACACTGACCAGACCAAAACTAGACATATCTGCTAAGGATGGGAGCTCATTCTTCTCTCTCTCTCTCTCTCTCTCTCTCTCTAGTTCAGCTATCCTAACACTGACCAGACCAAAACTAGACATATCTGCTCAGGATGGGAGCTCATTCTTTCTCTCTCTCTCTCTCTCTCTCTCTCTCTAGTTCAGCTATCCTAACACTGACCAGACCAAAACTAGACATATCTGCTAAGGATGGGAGCTCATTCTTTCTCTCTCTCTCTCTCTCTCTCTCTAGTTCAGCTATCCTAACACTGACCAGGCCAAAACAAGACATATCTGCTCAGGATGGGAGCTCATTCTTTCTCTCTCTCTCTCTCTCTCTAGTTCAGCTATCCTAACATTGACCAGACCAAAACTAGACATATCTGCTCAGGATGAGAGCTCATTCTTTCTCTCTCTCTCTCTCTCTACAGTTCAGCTATCCTAACATTTTAGGGGGGAGGCCATGCCATCTTAGGATTCTCCACAGTGCATCTCTGTTGATATCGAATACTGGATCAAGATATTTCGAAATATTTTTGACAAGCATGTCCCCATCAAAGAAATGAGAGTAAAACACATAACAAAATCCCCGTGGATAACTCCCGATATTGCAACTCATGAGGAAACGGGATGAAGCTCACACAAAAGCAGAAATTTCAGTAGCTATCGTTCACTTAGGAATAAGGTGCAGTATTTAATTAGGCAGGAAAAGAAAAATTACTTCAGAAATTTAGTGAAAGACAAAACTGATAGTAAATCAATCTGGAAAGCGATTAATACTCTTGTAAATAAAAGGAAGCAAACTGACCCACAAATGCTTAATGGTGAACATACTTGCACTAACTTCAGTGAACATTTTAGGGAAGAAATTAGTATTCTAAAATCTTCATTACTGACCCCTAATTGCGACCTGAGCGTGTTGAAAACTTTCAGCGACAGTAAATGTGTAAAGCTAAAACAAATTAATATTCCTTTCCTCACAGTCGGTGAGGTTTATAACTACATCCGGTCCTTAAAGAACACTAACTCAGCAGGATCTGATGACATTAGTAACAAGATACTACGCTACGCTGCACCAGTTATCACAGACACACTAACATACTTATACAACTTGTGTATTGACAAAAAATATTTCCTGACGCTTTTAAACTCGCCAAAGTTTTTCTCTTTTTAAATCTGGACAGACTAGTGACCTCTCAAACTATAGACCCATATCCATTCTGTCATCACTATCAAAACCTCTTGAAAAACATATACAAAAGTTAACTGCTCCACATGCAAGAAAACAGTCTACTAATAGACAGTCAGTCAGGTTTTAGACCAAATTACTCCTGCCACACAGCATTAACTAAATGAGAGAAAGCTGGCTGTCTAATATAAATGATGACAAATTGTGTGGTGCTGTCTTTGTTGATTTTAAGAAAGCCTTCGATATGATTGATCATGAAATTCTTGCAAAAAAGCTGGAAGGCTATAGATTACATCCTGACCTAACAAAATGTATTACATCTTTTCTCTCAGGTAGAAAACAAGTAGTTTGCTTTAGAAACAAAATATCTGGCTCGTCTGTGGTGATACCGGTATTCCTCAAGGCTCCATTCTTGGTCCTCTTCTCTTGCTATCTATATTAATGACCTTCCACTACATTTAAAGCACTCTTCATGTGATCTTTTTGCTGACGACTGTAATGTTTACAATAGTGAATATGACATCAATAACCTACAGACAACGCTCCAAAATGATATAAACAGTTTGATTAAATGGAGTAATAAAAATGGTATGTTGATAAACACCAACAAAACAAAATCCATGCTCATCACTACAAGACAGAAACTGCAAAATGCAACTAAAACTTCTCTACAGCTTTGTGCTGGGACTAAGGCAATAGAAAATGTTCATGAACATAAAACCCTAGGACTCATCATTGATCAGCATTTAACTTGGAATTCTCACGTACATAACCTAACAAATTTGATTGCACAGAAAGTTTACCAATTAGCCAAAATTAAACACTTTATCGACAAAAACACAAAATATATACATATCACACATACAAACACACTTAGATTACTGTTCCACAATCTGGGATGATGCTCAGTCTCAAACACAAAAAGGCTCCACTCACTTCACAAGCGAGCATTAAATCTTATTTGTGACAAACACCCAGTACAGACTGTAGATCAACACAAACAACTCAGAATTCTACCCCTCAAAAATAGAATCATTTTTAACAAAGTAAGTTTGTTCACAGAATTCTGTCGCACAATGCTCCGCCTTATTGTGGTCACTGTTTACGTATAACAAAACATAGCCAGCGTTTAAAAAACTGTCTTCTTCCTAAACCCAGAATTGATATGTACAAGAAAAGCCTTGCATACTCTGCAGTACAGCTCTGGAACACCCTCCCTACAATTTAAGATCCATTGGTAATACTTCATCCTTTAACTCAAACCTGTTTCATTATTTACTTGCTTGTAATTATATGCCTCCATAAAATAGCCAGCACTCTCTCAACACATGGCTCGTAAACCATCAAGTACTCAGGATGGGAGCTCATTCTTTCTCTCTCTCTCTCTCTCTCTCTACAGTTCAGCTATCCTAACATTGACCAGACCAAAACTAGACATATCTGCTCAGGATGGGAGCTCATTCTTTCTCTCTCTCTCTCTCTCTAGTTCAGCTATCCTAACATTGACCAGACCAAAACTAGACATATCTGCTCAGGATGAGAGCTCATTCTTTCTCTCTCTCTTCTCTCTACAGTTCAGCTATCCTAACATTGACCAGACCAAAACTAGACATATCTGCTCAGGATGAGAGCTCATTCTTTCTCTCTCTCTCTACAGTTCAGCTATCCTAACATTGACCAGACCAAAACTAGACATATCTGCTCAGGATGGGAGCTCATTCTTTCTCTCTCTCTCTCTCTCTCTCTACAGTTCAGCTATCCTAACATTGACCAGACCAAAACTAGACATATCTGCTCAGGATGGGAGCTCATTCTTTCTCTCTCTCTCTCTCTAGTTCAGCTATCCTAACATTGACCAGACCAAAACTAGACATATCTGCTCAGGATGAGAGCTCATTCTTTCTCTCTCTCTCTCTCTCTACAGTTCAGCTATCCTAACATTGACCAGACCAAAACTAGACATATCTGCTCAGGATGAGAGCTCATTCTTTCTCTCTCTCTCTCTAGTTCAGCTATCCTAACATTGACCAGACCAAAACTAGACATATCTGCTCAGGATGGGAGCTCATTCTTTCTCTCTCTCTCTCTCTCTAGTTCAGCTATCCTAACATTGACCAGACCAAAACTAGACATATCTGCTCAGGATGGGAGCTCATTCTTTCTCTCTCTCTCTCTCTACAGTTCAGCTATCCTAACATTGACCAGACCAAAACTAGACATATCTGCTCAGGATGAGAGCTCATTCTTTCTCTCTACAATTCAGCTATCCTAACACTGACCAGACCAAAACTAGACATATCTGCTCAGGATGGGAGCTCATTCTCTCTCGCTCTCTACAGTTCAGCTATCCTAACACTGACCAGACCAAAACTAGACATATCTGCTCAGGATGGCAGCTCATTCTTTCTTTCTCTCTCTCTCTCTACAGTTCAGCTATCCTAACACTGACCAGACCAAAACTAGACATATCTGCTCAGGATGGGAGCTCATTCTTTCTTTCTCTCTCTCTCTCTCTACAATTCAGCTATCCTAACACTGACCAGACCAAAACTAGACATATCTGCTCAGGATGGCAGCTCATTCTTTCTTTCTCTCTCTCTCTCTACAGTTCAGCTATCCTAACACTGACCAGACCAAAACTAGACATATCTGCTCAGGATGGGAGCTCATTCTCTCTCGCTCTCTACAGTTCAGCTATCCTAACACTGACCAGACCAAAACTAGACATATCTGCTCAGGATGGCAGCTCATTCTTTCTTCTCTCTCTCTCTTACAGTTCAGCTATCCTAACACTGACCAGACCAAAACTAGACATATCTGCTCAGGATGGGAGCTCATTCTCTCTCGCTCTCTACAGTTCAGCTATCCTAACACTGACCAGACCAAAACTAGACATATCTGCTCAGGATGGGAGCTCATTCTTTCTTTCTCTCTCTCTCTCTTACAGTTCAGCTATCCTAACACTGACCAGACCAAAACTAGACATATCTGTCAGGATGGCAGCTCATTCTTTCTTTCTCTCTCTCTCTTACAGTTCAGCTATCCTAACACTGACCAGACCAAAACTAGACTATCTGCTCAGGATGGGAGCTCATTCTCTCTCGCTCTCTACAGTTCAGCTATCCTAACACTGACCAGACAAAACTAGACATATCTGCTCAGGATGGCAGCTCATTCTTTCTTTCTCTCTCTCTCTCTACAGTTCAGCTATCCTAACACTGACCAGACCAAAACTAGACATATCTGCTCAGGATGGCAGCTCATTCTTTCCCTCTCTCTCTCTCTCTCTCTCTCTACAGTTCAGCTATCCTAACACTGACCAGACCAAAACTAGACATATCTGCTCAGGATGGGAGCTCATTCTCTCTCGCTCTCTCTCTCGCTCTCTCCCTACAGTTCAGCTATCCTAACACTGACTAGACCAAAACTAGACATATCTGCTCAGGATGGGAGCTCATTCTTTCTCTCTCTCTCTCTCTCTATGAAACTGCATTCAACAAATGGACAACCAGTCTGTGCCTCATAAACAAGGGCGTTCACTCTATCTTTACTAGTGACCAAACCTAATCATTTTATCCTCCTTTGTAGTGTTACATTTGTGGTAAGGTCAGAATCAATAATAAATAAATATTTAATTACTTTAATCACCCAGTAATAAATAGTCTCATGCTCTTAATATAGAATTATTCAGTTATTATTTATATTATGTTAACAGGAAGTTTTACCACAGTGATTTTGTTAATGTTTTCTGTTTCTTGGCTTTCTGAAACTTGATCTTAACTGTAACTTTTCTCATGTTATAGCAGAGAACAATGTGAACATTTGTGCAGTACAGTCTTTCATATCTTGTCAGATAAGACTTTGTCCACTCAGATCAGACTATAATACAGCTGTTTAGATCCCCTCAGATCAAACACATCTGTTTAGATCCACTTAGATCAAACTATAATACATCTGTTTAGATCCACTTAGATCAAACTATAACACATCTGTTTAGATCCACTCAGATCAAACTGTAGCACATCTGTTTAGATCCACTCAGATCAAACTATAACACAGCTGTTTAGATCCACTTAGATCAAACTATAACACATCTGTTTAGATCCACGCAGAGTGAACTATAACACATCTGTTTAGACCCATTCAGATTAAACTATAACACGTCTGTTTAGACCCATTCAGATCAAACTATAATACATCTGTTTAGATCCACTCAGATCAGTCTATAATACAGTTGTTTAGATCCACTTAGATCAAACTATAACACATCTGTTTAGATCCACTTAGATCAAACTATAACACATCTGTTTAGATCCAGTTAGATCAAACTATAACACATCTGTTTAGATCCACTTAGATCGAACTATAACACATCTGTTTAGATCCACTCAGATCAAACTATAATACAGGTGTTTAGATCCACTCAGATCAAACTATAATACATCTGTTTAGATCCACGCAGAGTGAACTATAACACATCTGTTTAGACCCATTCAGATTAAACTATAACACGTCTGTTTAGACCCATTCAGATCAAACTATAATACATCTGTTTAGATCCACTCAGATCAGTCTATAATACAGTTGTTTAGATCCACTTAGATCAAACTATAACACATCTGTTTAGATCCACTTAGATCAAACTATAACACATCTGTTTAGATCCAGTTAGATCAAACTATAACACATCTGTTTAGATCCACTTAGATCGAACTATAACACATCTGTTTAGATCCACTCAGATCAAACTATAATACAGGTGTTTAGATCCACTCAGATCAAACTATAATACATCTGTTTAGATCCACTTAGATCAAACTATAACTCAGCTGTTTAAATCCACTTAGATCAAACTTTGACAGAGCTGTTTAGATCCACTTAGATCAAACTATAACACAGTGTTTAGATCCACTTAGATCAAACTATAACTCATCTGTTTAAATCCACTTAGATCAAACTTTGACAGAGCTGTTTAGATCCACTTAGATCAAACTATAACACAGCTGTTTAGATCCACTTAGATCAAACTATAACAGCTGTTTAAATCCACTCAGTTCGAGCTGTAGCACAGCTGTTCAGGTACCCTCAGGTCAGACTATAACACACCTTTAAGACTTTTTTAGTTCTATATGGATCATCACCATATATCTATTTTATTTTCTTGTCTTGAGAGTAGAGCTCCTCCTAGTTAGTGTATTCTCTTACAAATGTGGTCTGTAATGTTGCAGATTTCTCTTTGTCGCTAATGTAATGTTGCAGGTTTTTCTGTGTTACTAATGTAGTGTTACAGATTTTTCTGTGTCACTAATGTAGTGTTACAGATTTCTGTGTCAGCAGTGTAATTTTACAGATTTCTCTGTGTCACTTGTAATGTTACAGATTTCTCTGTGTCACCAATGTAATGTTACTGATTTCTCTGTGTCACCAGTGTAATGTTATATATTTGTCCATATCACTAATGTTATGTTACATATTTGTTTGTGTCACTAATGTAATGTTACAGATTTGTCTGTGTCACTAATGTAATGTTACTTTTGGCTGCTGTCATATTTAAACTATTCTGTTTCATCATCTTCTAAGGCTCTCAATAAATGGCTTTCACTGCCATTGCTGCAGTGTTAGTTCAGGACTGTTTGATGTGATGAGGTACTGGCAGAATATATGTTTATTTCATGTATCATTGAATATTTTATTTGTTTTTGTAGCTGCAGTTTTTAAGTGATGTCATTGCTTCATTTGGCAGCCCAGTCAGGTCATTTAAAATGCTGGCACCACAGATCAGGTCACTTGTAACCAATGTCATGGAGAAGGAGTCTTGTCTTACGTAAGTCCTGTACTCTGGTTTAGTAAGTTTGTCTTGTGAGGGAGTTTTGTCTTATGTAATTTCTCTACCCTATTCTGGTAAGTGTCTTATGTAAGTTCCCTGCCCTGTCTTGTAAGTGTGTCTTATGTAAATTCCCTACCTTGTCTTGTGTCTTATGTAAGTTCTCTACCCTGTCTTGTAAATGTGTCTTATGTAAGTTCTCTGTCCTGTCTTGTGTGTGTTATGTAAGTTCTCTACCCTTTCTCATGTCTTGTGTAAGTTCCCTGCCCTGTCTTGTAAGTGTGTCTTATGTAAGTTCCCTACTCTGACTTGTGTGTCTTATGTAAGTTCCCTACCCTGTCTTGTAAGTGTGTCTCATGTAAGTTCCCTACCCTGTTTTGTGTGTTTTATGTAAGTTCCCTACCCTGTCTTGTAAATGTGTCTTATGTAAGTTCCCTACCCTGTCTTGTAAGTGTGTTTTATGTAAGTTCCCTACCCTGTCTGGTAAGTGTGTTTTATGTAAGTTCCCTACCTTGTCTTGTGTGTCCTATGTAAGTTCCCTATCCTGTCTTGTAAGTGTGTCTTATGTAAGTTCCCTACCCTGTCTTGTAAGTGTGTGTATAAGTTCCCTACCCTGTCTTGTAAGTGTGTCTTATGTAAGTTCCCTACCCTGTCTTGTAAGTGTGTCTTATGTAAGTTCTCTGTCCTGTCTTGTGTGTGTTATGTAAGTTCTCTACCCTTTCTCATGTCTTGTGTAAGTTCCCTGCCCTGTCTTGTAAGTGTGTCTTATGTAAGTTCCCTACTCTGACTTGTGTGTCTTATGTAAGTTCCCTACCCTGTCTTGTAAGTGTGTCTCATGTAAGTTCCCTACCCTGTTTTGTGTGTTTTATGTAAGTTCCCTACCCTGTCTTGTAAATGTGTCTTATGTAAGTTCCCTACCCTGTCTTGTAAGTGTGTTTTATGTAAGTTCCCTACCCTGTCTGGTAAGTGTGTTTTATGTAAGTTCCCTACCTTGTCTTGTGTGTCCTATGTAAGTTCCCTATCCTGTCTTGTAAGTGTGTCTTATGTAAGTTCCCTACCCTGTCTTGTAAGTGTGTGTATAAGTTCCCTACCCTGTCTTGTAAGTGTGTCTTATGTAAGTTCCCTACCCTGTCTTGTAAGTGTGTGTATAAGTTCCCAACCCTGTCTTGTGTGTTTTATGTAAGTTCCCTACCCTGTCTTGTGTGTTTTATGTAAGTTCCCTGTCCTGTCTGGTAAATCTTGTCGCATGTTCACAAGAAGCAAGAGAAAGTAGATTTTGTCTGGAGGAGAACTCTAAACAAGAAATCTCATTTTACCTAGTAAACAAAAAAAAAAAAACTGTTCATTGATCAGTTTTGTTTTGTTTTTTTTTTTAACATTCAGTATGACCTTGTTAAGATTTGATCAATATTTTCTGGTCTGTTAGTGTTAAATACTTGAGTGGAGAACTTAATATGAGCTTGTTAAGATATATGTTAGTGTTAAATACTTGAGTGGAGAACTTAATAAAACTTTGTTAAGATACATGAAGTGTTAAATACTTGAGTGGAGAACTTAATATGAGCTTGTTAAGATATATGTTGTGTTAAATACTTGAGTGAAGAACTTAATATGACTTTGTTAAGATATATGTTGTGTTAAATACTTGAGTGAAGAACTTAATATGACTTTGTTAAGATATATGTTGTGTTAAATACTTGAGTGAAGAACTTAATATGACTTTGTTAAGATACATTTAATGTTTATTGTAGCTGTTAAATGTGTGAATGAATACCTTGAATTTTCAGTTTCACTGCTGAAGAGTTAGAGATTCTGTGGACACATCGACACTACATGACTGACCACCCGTCCCTGCTGCCCAGAATTCTCCAAGCTGCTATCAGTTGGGACTGGGCCAGCCTATCAGAGATTTACTCTCTCCTCCGTACATGGAAGCCACTTCGCCCAATCCAAGCTTTTGAGTTGCTGCTACCCCAGTAAGATGCCTCATCAAACTTTCTTTTTATCAGAGCTGCATCATATGTGTCTGTCATGTATCAGAGCTGCATCATATGTGACTGTCATCATGTGTCTGTCTTATATCAGAGCTCCATCATATGTGACTATCATCATATGTCTCTCTTGTATCAGAGCTCCATCATATGTGACTATCATCATGTGTCTGTCTTGTATTAGAGCTCCATCATATGTGACTGTCATCATGTGTCTGTCTTGTATCAGAGCTCCATCATATGTGACTGTCACCATGTGTCTGTCTTGTATCAGAGCTCCATCATATGTGACTGTCATCATGTGTCTTCCTTGTCCATGCCTCATCAAACTTTCTTTGTATCAGAACTCAATCATATATGTGAACATATTAGAGCAAGTCAATAGATAAGTCACAAAACAAACCAGAAAGAAAATGCCTGTGAGTACTTGCCTGAAATGTTTATATTTTTGGATGTAGTCCCTCTGTGCATTCAGACAGTTCTCCCATGGATTCACAAGTCCTTGAAAGCCTGCATCACAGGAAGTTTCAGATTGCTACCACAACCACTCAGTTACCTTCTTGGCAGATTTATCATTGTCTTGGAAATGGCAACCACCCAGATGATTTTTCAGGGCCTCAAAAGGATGGAAATCTGTGGGGGCCAAGTCTGGGCTATACAGTGGATGTTCCAATATGAGGGCCTGTCAGAAAGTTCCTGAATGGTAGTTGCTGTGATGTAACCATTTATCCCATTCGTGCAAAAATCTTTAGTTCTAGGCTCCTAGATGGTGTGACTCAGTAAGTCAGGTGACATGATGCTACCCACGTGTCTTCAGCTTTTACAAGCCCTTGGGTGAAGACTGTTCTGTGATAGTTAAGATGGCTGACAATTTCTAGTGATGTGTTTGCATCAGATTTTGCATGAAGCTCAGCAAATCTGCTACTGAGCTCCTAGAAGTGCTTCATCAGGCCTTTGGCAAACACTGTTTACGTCAAACAGGTCTACGAGTGCTACGCCCACAGTCACCAAGACCAAAGAAAGCACAATTCCAGAGTGGAATGAGATGCATGATGATTTTTTTTTTTTATATCAAAGGTACTTTTCACATAGAATTTGTTCCAGCAATCGCTACATTGAACTCTAACCTCTACAGCAACGTTCTACAGCACTTGAGAGAAGATGTGCGGTGAAAAAGACCTAACGTCGGCACAGATGCAGTTGGCTGTTGCATCATGACAATGCACCTGCTCACACATCCCACAGAATGGCATAATTTTTTATGAAGAACAGCATGGTGATTGTCCTACATCCTCTATATTCACCTGATCAAGCCCCATGCAACTTCACTTTGCTCCAAAAGGTGAAATTGATTCTAAGAGAGTGCTGCTTCACACTTCAGATGACATCCAAAAGGCATTGCAGGTGGCATTGGACAGTCTTGAAGAAAAGGACTTCTGCTCTGCTTTCGAATCATGGAAGACGCACTGGGATCACTGTGTACGCTCCCAAGGAGACTATTTCAAAGGTGATGGACACCTAATCTAAAAACAGTAAGCCTTCTGTTTGTTTTTGAAATGGTCCAGGAACTTTCCAGTAGGCCCTCGTATATCTCAAGGAAAGGTTTTCAACAGCTCCTGCTCCTTTGTCTTGTCCATGTGAGGACGGGCTTTGTCACTCAGGAGAATCACAGCTATGCTCAGGAGACCAAGTTTTTGGTGAGTGGGCTGTTTCTTCAAGGCGATGCAGTATGAGGTGGCATTGACATGCTTCACCGTGGCCCTGGCATCCACCAAGCATGATGCCCTCCCAGTCCACAAACATTTTTAGCCTTGAACTTTTTGGTGAGTGCAGAGGAGGACTATTTCCTTTCCATGTAGGCTCACTTCAACTCCGGTTCAAATTGGTGGACCCAAGATTTGTCTCCTATAACAATTTGTTTGATCAAATCCTCCCCATCTTCATGATACTGCATGAGGTGCTGCATAGACAAACCCATCCTGTTCTGCTGTTGTTTGGCAGACGGCTGGCGTAAGACCCATCATGCACAGACTTTATGGAATTATAGCCGTTCATGCATGGTGTTGTAGGTAGTTCCATGAGAGCATCCACACTACCAGCTGCATTGTCTATCAGCACACCAGCATGGGTCATCTCTCCCACACACCAGCGTGGATCATCTCTCCCACACACCAGCATGGATCATCTCTCCCACACACCAGCATGGATCATCTCTCCCACACACCAGCATAGATCATCTCTCCCACACACCAGCATGGATCATCTCTCCCACACACCAGCATGGATCATCTCTCCCACACACCAGCATGGATCATCTCTCCCACACACCAGCATGGATCATCTCTCCCACACACCAGCATGGATCATCTCTCCCACACACCAGCATGGATCATCTCTCCCACACACCAGCATGGATCATCTCTCCCACACACCAGCATAGATCATCTCTCTCACACACCAGCATGGATCATCTCTCCCACACACCAGCATGGATCATCTCTCCCACACACCAGCATGGATCATCTCCCCCACACACCAGCATGGATCATCTCTCTCACACACCAGCATGGATCATCTCTCACACACCAGCATAGATCATCTCTCCCACACACCAGCATAGATCATCTCTCCCACACACCAGCATGGATCATCTCTCCCACACACCAGCATGGATCATCTCTCCCACACACCAGCATAGATCATCTCTCTCACACGCTGAATTGCTGCCTCGGTTGCAACCTCCATGGGATGACCTTGACGTTTTTTGTCTGTGGTGTTAGTTCATCCATTGGAAAACTTCTGGATCCAGATATATGAGGCTTTTCCTGACGTACACTTTTTCACCGGACACTTCAAACATTTATTATGCACTTCCTCTATGTGCAGTCGTTTGGCGCACAGCTCCATGCTGTTTTTCTCATGTACAAGAAGTCTAAAACACTTGCCATATTAAAATGGTTGCTGTTAAATAACCGTGGCATGCAAGGATATAGTTTTAGTTCTGATTTCACACCAGTTGGTGCAGCTACGTCCCACCAAAAAATGGGCAATGAATTTTCAGTTGTTTTCAGTCTGTGCTGATTTGTGACTTTTTATTGGCTTGTATTCCTGTTATCATGAACCTCAGTTGTCCAGCCACACATTTTTTTTTTTTTCTAACAGAAGCACTTTGAATTAGCCTTCACCTGCCTATCCTTTCTCCTGACAGTGTTATCAGAAACACTTTGAATTAGCCTTCATCTACCTACCCTTTCTCCTAACAGTGTTATCAGAAACACTGTGAATTAGCCTTCATCTACCTACCCTTTCTTTTTGTCCTTTGTATTATGTTTGTCAACATTTTTTTTTAATACTCCATATTCAGACAGTCTTAATTTTGTTTATCATTTTCTTTGCAGTTTTCATTCATTCATTCCTTTGCATGTCCCTTGCGGAACTTTGCCTCCCAAACAGCACTCCTGTAGGCCTCTCGGTTGTGAGCAAGATGGCCTGCTGCTGCTGCATCCATTTCCAGATCATCAACGATGTCTTGCAGCCATCTTCGTTTCGGTCTTCCTCTTTTTCTTTTTCCCATTATGTATCCTTCCAATACGGTCTTCTCTAAATTATCATGACGTTTAATGTGGCCAAAATATTTAAGTTTTCTCTCTTTAATCCTCTTTACTAGCCAGCCTTCTTCAATATTAAGCTCTTGTAGTATAGATATATTTGTTCTTTTTTGTGTCCACGATATTTGGAGAACTCTTCTATAGCATTTACATTCAAAGGCATTTATGTGCTTCTCAGCTGTTTTGTTAAGTGTCCAGGTCTCACAGGCATATGTTGCGATAGGAAAGATGCATGCCATTAAAAATCTTATTTTTGTGGTTCTTTTGCAGTTTTAATTACATTTTTTTTGTATTTTGTTTCTTGTCTTTTTTTTTTTTTTTAGGCATACTTCATTAGACAATTTTGTCTTTTTAGAGACTTAAATTAGACACTTTTATCTTGTTAGAGGCTTACAAGGTGTGTCCGGTAAGTAATGAGACTGATTCCATAAAATTCATTTTGTTCAAGATATACTTACATATGCTTAAAATTCCTTGAAATAACATCCTTGAGCATCAGTACACCATTGCCAGCGGTTCTGTCACGCGTCGTGGCTCACCTGGAAGTCTTGAACAGGGATCCCCTTCAAAGCATTCATCACGGCAGCTTGCACGCCATTAACATGATCTCTGTGCGGATGTGCACGACTCTGTTCTTCAGCCGTTTAACTCTTCCTGTGCCTCAGGAAGAAACACGGACGTTCAGTTGGTGCCAGATTAAAAGCGTGGGTCTTGATATGTATAGTGGCATATTAGTAAAATGTGAATGAAACAGTTTTTCCGTGTGAAAAGTGTACTTATTATGTTTCAAAATAACTAAATATATATGAAGATTTCATAAATGCGGAGTTTTTTTTAGGAAAAAGAAATAATGTGATGCTTTTAGACAATGATTGTGTCCATCTTACCATCGAATAGGTCTAGAGGTACACTACGTACCATCTGAGATGTGTAGATCTACCTATTGATGTCGTATTGTGATTCAGTGTTGCATTATCGGTAAAATAATGTCTGAAATAACATTCTAATTACTTCTCCAGTCATCTGTTATGTCTAGATCTCATCATCATCATCATGTGCCGTGCCGAATGGCGTTGGCTATTATGCTTCTCCAGAGTACCTGATCCTTCATGCAGGCCATCAGCTCAGTTGGTGATCTCCTCTCACACCATCCCATCAGACTGTCCAGTATCATTTCTCTTGGTCTTCCTCTTGATCTTCTTCCTTCTATTTTTCCTGTTGTTATAATATTTTCAATGCCCCCTCTTCTCATTGCATGTCCTATGAAAGTACATTGTCTCTCTCTTATCTTTTTGACAAGGTTTTTTTGTCTCTCCAGCTCTTCTCCTACATTCTTCATTAGTTATTTTTGCTGTCCAGGGGTTCGCAACATTCTTCTTATAAACCACATTTCTGCTGCTTCCAATGATTTTTGTGCATACTTGCCTATTGTCCATGATTCACTTCCATATAACAAGATAGGTTCAATATAGCATTTTAGGACTCGTTTTCTAACATTCATTGATAAGGATGTGTTGGTTAATATGTTTCTCATTCTCTGAAATGCAGTCTTTGCTTGGCCTATTCTGTTCCTAATTTCTGTTCTGCATTTCCCATCTGAAGTTATTACTGCTCCAAGGTATTTGAATTTCTGCACCTGCTTTAGAATAGTTCCGTTTAATTTAATACTGCATGCTGGTGGATTCTGTTTCTTAGATATAACCATAGTCTCTGTCTTTTTGATGTTCAAAGTAAGGCCTTTCTGTTCACTTTCTTTGGCAACTTTATCCAAGAGATTTTGCAGGTCTTGTTGGTTCTCAGCTATCAGTACTGTGTCGTCAGCATACCGAATGTTGTTAATATTGTATCCTCCAATTTTTATGCCTGGTTCTGTGATGATTGTTCTTAGAATATTCTCGCTATACAGAGAAAAAAGGTCTGGAGATAGTACACATCCTTGTCGCACCCCTTGTTTTATAGGTTATTTTCCAATTCTGTTTTCAACTCGAACTGCTGCTTCTTGCTGCCAGTATAGATGTTTTACAATCCTCAGGTCTTTGCCGTCTATATTGATGTCTTCAAGCATTTTAATAATTTCATTATGTTTCACCTTGTCAAATGCCTTGGTGTAATCAATGAAGCATAAGTAGAGATCTTTCTGTACTTCTAAAGCTCTTTCTGTTAGTGTTCGTAAAGCATAAATGGCATTGTGTGTTCCCTTTCCTTCAACAAATCCAAACTGTTCATCTGCTATTTCCATTTTTATCTTTTTCCTTGTTCTTCTCATAATTATTCTCAGAAGTAGCTTCGTTATGTGACATGAGAGGCTGATAGTCCGGTGGTCGTCACATTCCTTTGCACCTGGTTTCTTTGGTAGTGCTATAAACGTGGATTTAATCAAGTCACTGGGAATATAACCACTGTTGTAAATGTCATTCAGTAACTTGGTTATTATTTTTACTCCTGTCTCCTCTAGTGCCTCTATTTCTTCTATTGTTATATTATCAGGCCCAGTCCCTTTTCCTTTCCTCAAGTGTTTGATGGCATCTATGATTTCATCTTCAAGTATTGGTGGTCCCTCACAGTTTTCAGTATCTGGTGTTAATTCTGGTCTTTCTCCTCCATATAGCTCACCGATATACTCTGTCCACCTGTCCACAATGTCTTCTTTTCCCATTAACATTTTACCTTCTTTCGATTTCAGGCATCCTGTGGTATATTTTGTTTTCCTGCCCGTGAGTTCATTAATTCGTTTGTGCATGTTTTTGCTGTCTTTAATATGATAGTCCTCTATCTGTCTGCACTGCTCATTTAACCACACTTCTTTTGCTTCTCTGCATTTGCGTCTTATTTCTTTATTTATCTTGTTATCTTTTTTCTCGTTATTTTTACTCCTCCTCTTGTCCATCAGTCCTAAGATGTCATCTGTCATCCATTTATTTTTAGGGGCTTCTTTTTTTGGTGGTATTATCTCCTTAACAGTTTGGTGGATAGAATCTCTTAACATTTGCCATTGTTCATCTGTACTATTTATCTTTGCTATTGCATTGTATCTATTTGTTATAATAACTTTGTATTGTTCTCGCAGTTCTTGGTCATTTTTAAGAAGTTCTGTATTCAGTTTGATGTTTCTCACTTTTCTGCCTGCTTTCTTTAGTTTTATTCTAACTTTTCCACAGAGTGGATCATGGTCACTATTGCAATCAGCTCCTGGCATGGTTTTTGTTGTCAGTAATGCATTGCGGAATCGTTTGTTGATTAATATGTAGTCTTATCTGGTTAAAAGTCTTTTTGTCTGGACTGCACCACGTTGCCAGTCTTCAAGGATGTTGTTTAAACCAGGTGTTTCCTACAACCATGCTATGTATTCTTGCCCATTCAATTAATTTATAACCTCTGTCATTCCTCTCCCCCAGACCATAGTCACCAACGATGTCTGAAGTTCTTCCTTTACCAACTTTGGCATTAAAATCTCCCATGACTATGGTAACTTCATGTGACTTTGTGTGTTTTAGTGCTGTCTCTATGTCATTATAAAATAGCTGTACATCTTCTTCAGAGCTTTCAGATGTTGGAGCGTACACTTGTATAATATTTATGTTTATTGGTTGTCCTTTCAGTTGGGCTAGCAGGACTAGGTCAGAGATGTTCAAATATTCTACAATTGTCCTTGCCGTTTGTTCATCAAATATGTCTAGATCTACTTGGGATATTTTCAAGAATATTGTCTGGTCACAGGGCATGTCCATACCCCTATCTACCAAAAATTGAAATTTCTCACAGAAGACTTCAATTTTCTCCCTCGTAACTAAGCACTCTTCGGCCATTTTGAAAAAGGTCTTTCATGACAATTTCATGCACAATGGATTTTGGAAGTCCCACTTGATCTGCTATCAATCTAAGACTCAGATGTTGGTCAGAGTCCAAAACCGCTTTCACCTTGTCAGCATTGTCAAAAGTGTGAGATGTTAATGGGTGGCTTGTGCATTGTTCATCCTCAACGTTCTCTCTTCCTTGTTGAACGTCTTGTGCCACCAAAACACTTGTGTTTTCAATAAAGCATCCTTCCCATAGGCTTTCTGTATCATAGCAAGCATCTCAGTCATGGATTTTTCAGGTTTAACACAAAACTTTATCGTGTATTGCTGCTCAACACTCCTCTGCATTTTGACCATTATGTGACGCTTAAACAGCTGTCCTCTTCACAAGGAATTCACACTCTGTAAAAGCTCAGAACCAAATGACAAGATATCGACCCTTTACCTAACATCCCTCACTAACCTTCTTCTTCTTCTTCAGCTTTCCGAGCCATTAAGGCTCATTGCTGCAGATAAAGTTCACCTCCATTCCTCTCTATTCTTAATCTTCTCTCTCCAGTTGGTGACACCAATTTCTTGTATATCCTCTTCTATGTTGTCTTCCCATCTCTGTCTTGGTCTGCCTGTAACAGAATTACTATTTATAATTTAATTTAAGGCACCACTATAATAGTATTGGCGCCAACTGAAATGGTTTTGTAGGCTACATCTGAAATTGTTTTCTATTGGGTTGATTAAATCTTCTTGTGGAGTACAGTTCATCTTATAAATTTCTTCTTGTTGTTGGTGTTATAGAACAACCTAATTTTCTATGTTACACACTGAGAAAATACAACAAGACACCCAGGATTCCAACTCCACAGAATAATACAGATACAACAACTTAACATAACTTGGCAGTCTTCCAACCAAAACAAACTGGTCAACAATGAGAATTCCAACAAAGCCAATTGGTGTAGTTATATCTTCAGACAACACACATTTATTGATGGACAAAATGTGGGGTGAAATTATGAGGATGGAAACGTAGCCATCAGGCGAACAGAAATTACAATTACAATGCCCGGCGTGAGAGAACTCTACACCATATGGGCGAAAACCTTACAATGTCCTTATACACATAAAATTATACTTACAACGTTCCACCAAAAACCTCAGCCATCACAAGAAAAACTAAATCCTCCAACTAATTACCAACAAATTGCCACTGCTAGAAACTCTTCCTAAAATGAGATTCCATCTACATCAAAACTACTAAGGTTCTTCCTACAACACAAACAAGTAAGGCTCCCGCTACAACAAACAAGTAAGGCCCCCACTACAACAAACAAGTAAGGCTCTCCTTAGACTAATCGTGAATGGTATTTATACTATCCCTACCCACTCAATTTACTCCATGCTGCACGCTTTTCCCAAGACCCCCGCTAAATGGTCTCAACCAACCTACCTTTCAAACAAGGGTACTCACTCTTAATTATTTCCTAAATACAAATCCTGGTTATAACTCCTAGCCAAGAGCATACTGCTATATACCCCTTGGTCTTGTTTCTGTCATCTTTTGTGCATACATCATTTTCGTTTGTCTGTTCTCTTCCATTCTTTCTACATGCCCCAGCCAGCATTGTCTGTTCAGTTTCAAGACATTTATAATTCGTTGGGATGTAAATAAGCTGTTCAGTTCAGTGTTCTTTCTAGCTCTCCATTCTCCACTGTTGGTATCCTTTACCTTCATGCCCAGAAAATCAGCCCCCTGGCCCTGTCGATTGGCTGAATAAAATGTCTCATTACTTAAGGGACATACCTTGTACATTAGACACTGTCTTGCATGTGACTTACATCAGACACTTTTGTCTTGTTAGAGATGTACATTTTTTTGTCAGAAGAAAAGCAACATGATATGTGCTTGAAACACACAGCGTCTGTAGTACTTTCAAACAAGATATGTTTCATGAAGCTATCATGTGTGCATTAAACAGTTTTGTGTTCAGTCTGTAGCAAACTTGTGCTTAAAGTTGGCATGTCACATTAACCAGGGTCACCATGTACAGTGTGAAGTACCAGCCTGGAGAAGCTCCTCATTTTGTTCTAGTCTAATTCATGTTTCATCCATCATGTTGTTCCATGTTTGTTTTTGTTCTAGTCTAATTCATGTTTCATTCATCATGTTGTTCCATGTTTGTTTTTGTTCTAGTCTAATTCATGTTTCATTCATCATGTTGTTCCATATTTGTTTTTGTTCTAGTCTAATTCATGTTTCATTCATCATGTTGTTCCATGTTTGTTTTTGTTCTAGTCTAATTCATGTTTCATTCATCATGTTGTTCCATGTTTGTGTTTGCTTGTTTCAGATTCCCAGACCTGAGAGTGAGGGAATTTGCTGCAGAGAGTCTGAACAAGATTCCAACAGATGACTTACTGGACTTTCTGCCCCAGATGATTCAGGTAACAGGTTGTTTAGATGAAGGAGATAAGATGCTGTAGGGAGACTGGATGGAAGTAGAATGTGCTGTAGTAATTGGATAAAGGGAGAATATTGGTTCTTTTTACTTATTGCAGATAGTTTTGAAGGATGCACAAGGTAGATATTTGTGAAAGTTGTTTAACATCAGCCTGAAGGATGCACAAGTTAAATGTTTGTGAAAGTTGTTTAACATCAGCCTGAAGGATGCACAAGTTAAATGTTTGTGAAAGTTGTTTAACATCAGCCTGAAGGATGCACAAGTTAAATGTTTGTGAAAGTTGTTTAACATCAGCCTGAAGGATGCACAAGTTAAATGTTTGTGAAAGTTGTTTAACATCAGCCTGAAGGATGCACAAGTTAAATGTTTGTGAAAGTTGTTTAACATCAGCCTGAAGGATGCACAAGGTAGATAAATGTGAAAGTTGTTTAACATCAGCCTGAAAGATGCACAAGGTAGATAAATGTGAAAGTTGTTTAACATCAGCCTGAAGGATGCACAAGTTAAATGTTTGTGAAAGTTGTTTAACATCAGCCTGAAAGATGCACAAGGTAGATAAATGTGAAAGTTGTTTAACATCAGCCTGAAAGATGCACAAGGTAGATAAATGTGAAAGTTGTTTAACATCAGCCTGAAAGATGCACAAGGTAGATAAATGTGAAAGTTGTTTAACATCAGCCTGAAAGATGCACAAGGTAGATAAATGTGAAAGTTGTTTAACATCAGCCTGAAGGATGCACAAGTTAAATGTTTGTGAAAGTTGTTTAACATCAGCCTGAAGGATGCACAAGGTAGATAAATGTGAAAGTTGTTTAACATCAGCCTGAAGGATGCACAAGGTAGATAAATGTGGAAGTTGTTTAACATCAGCCTGAAGGATGCACAAGTTAAATGTTTGTGAAAGTTGTTTAACATCAGCCTGAAAGATGCACAAGGTAGATAAATGTGAAAGTTGTTTAACATCAGCCTGAAGGATGCACAAGGTAGATAAATGTGAAAGTTGTTTAACATCAGCCTGAAGGATGCACAAGTTAAATGTTTGTGAAAGTTGTTTAACATCAGCCTGAAGGATGCACAAGTTAAATGTTTGTGAAAGTTGTTTAACATCAGCCTGAAGGATGCACAAGTTAAATGTTTGTGAAAGTTGTTTAACATCAGCCTGAAGAATGCATAAGTTAAGTAGTTATTGAACATTGGCTCCAAACACATTAAAGTCATACAGTTGATGTAGTTGTGCTTCATCCAAAAATCACAGATTCTTTGGTACTCATTGTCAGTTAGAATAAGTCACATGATGTGACAAAATTGTTTATCAATGAACAAATACTACTATGGTCAACAAGGACTGCTTCGCCAGCAAACAGCAGCTCTCAGAACATAGCAAACAGCAGCTCCCAGAACACAGCAAACAGCAGCTCCCAGAACACAGCAAACAGCAGCTCCCAGAACACAGCAAACAGCAGCTCCTAGAACACATCAAACAGCAACTCCCTAGAACACAGCAAACAGCAACTCCCTAGAACACAGCAGTCAGCAGCTCCCTAGAACACAGCAAACAGCAGCTCCCTAGAACACATCAAACAGCAGCTCCCAGAACGTGTTCCCATGCACATCAATGAATGTCATAGCTTCATCTTCTTGTTGGCCGTGTCTGATGTTGCTAAGATCGTGGCAGTACTTCTCAGATGTGGCTTACTCTGCGTTACCCTGTATGATGGAACAATGAACTTTCTCAAAACTGCAGGATGGACTAAAAACACTAATGCTCTTGAGTTTGACCAAGTTTTATTGTTTCTCTCCAACAATATAAAATCAATTTTCTTCTGTCCATTGGGTTGTGGTGCCTCTGTCTAAACTGTCTGTCTGGTCTGATCTGTTACCGTCTGTCTGCCCTGATCTGTTCCCGTCTGTCTGTCTATTGCTCTTGTTTCTGTCGTCTCACTCCTTCCTGTCTCCATCTTCAGTCTGACGTCAGGATCTCTAAGTAAATTGTATTCTTCCGTCACTGTCTTCTACTATCCAAATAGCTGGTTAGTGCACAGTTCATAATTCCCACTTGGGTTAGGATTTCCTGTGCAACTATGTTACTGTCACAACAACTGTCTGCAGAATCAGAGTGTAATTTACGTGGAATATTGTTTGTCCTTCTTTTCCAGGGGCTGAAGTTTGAGAGTTATCATAATTCTCCGCTGGCAAAACTCCTGCTAGAGCAGTCCTGCAAAAGTCCACGATTTGCCCACCAGTTCTTCTGGTTACTCAAAGGTGAGAACAGATTTACTTCCCTTTCTCTCTCTCTCTCTTCTGGTAATGTGTGTCTCCCCTGATGTCTATGTGGACATGCTTCAGAAAAGGAATATAGAATGTTGCTGGTTCAGTGAATTACACAGACAAGCTGCTGATTCTGAGAGATGTTGCCACAGGTATCAGAGCAGAAATTGTCCCCCTGGGAACAACTGTGTTAAGAGCACACTTATCTTAACATAGTCTTTGTGAGACGGGGAACATAGATCTGTTTGCTTAAAAACTGACCTACTTCTGTAGCCCAGAAACCTGTAGCAATCAACACTAGTTGTAATTGTTATTTTTGTAAAATGTAATGTCAGGATAACATATGAACATGAAACCTGGACACTTAACAAAACACTAAGAAACACGTAAATGCCTTTGAATGTAAATGCTCCAGAAGAGTTCTTCAGATATCATGGACACAAACAAGAACAAATATATCCATACTACAAGAACTTAATATTGAAGAAGGCTGGCTAGTAAAGAGGATAAAGAGAGAAAACTTAAATATTTTGGACACATTAAATGTCATGATAATCTAGAGAAGACTGTCTTGGAAGAATACATAATGGGGAAAAGAAAGAGAGGAAGACCAAGGCAAAGATGGCTACAAGACATCGTTGAAGATCTGATCTGCAAATGGACGCATCAGCAGCAGGCCATCTTGCTCACAACCGACAGGCCTACAGAAGTGCTGTTACGAAAGCAAAGTTCCGCAAGGGACATGCAAATGAATAAATGAATGAATGTCAGGATGGTGAACAGATGGGGACATGGAGATCACCGACAGGGATGAGGAAAGTCTGATGTGAATTCAATGAATTCAGGACGTAGCAAGCCTATGGGTCTTTACAACAGTGGCTATCAGAATGAAGTAAACAAAAGAGCCAGCAGACTATAGGTGGTGGGGAATGAATATCATTGAAACACTCATCGAATGCCTCATCCCAGAGTTGGAGTGTCTCTGTGGAACTGTCTCAAAGCTGTTGGACCTGATGTGGAGAAGGGGCTTGTACACCAGAGGCTGGAAAACAAAGTTTTTGCCAGGTCAGCCTACATCTTCATGGCAGTCTGAGCAAGACCAGTCTGCCCAAGCAAGGAAAGGTGCTGAAGTTGGAGGTACCCGGCCAGAAGGCACATTGCAAAAATCAGGCTACAAGCATTATCGCTAAATGCATATATAGAAGAAGAAGAAAAAGAAGAGAAATTGTAATGTTAAGATAACAGTGATGTGGAATTTGGTTCCAGCCCTTGGTTGAGTAGCTGCAAGGGTCACAGTTGTAGATATGTTGATTTTTTTTTTTCTTTTAATGGCCTTGGACCATCCTGCTGGTGTGATAACAGTAGCAAATAGAACCAGGTGATACAATTTTTTTTTTTTTATCAAGTCAATCCATTTACATGTCTGCGGACCCCCAGAAATCCTTTCATGGACAACTTGGAGTCAGAGCAAGTGGATGTTTGAGAGCTTTACAGAGAGCCTTGAGGAGACTATAGTCAACAAGTCACAGACCAAAAGTGTGGCTAGACAATCAGTGTATGGAGTTATGACCTGTCTCACAGAGTTGTGCGACAAACATGACACAACTGACCTGTCTCACAGAGTTGTGCGACAAACAAGACACAACTGACCTGTCTCACAGAGTTGTGCGACAAACATGACACAACTGACCTGTCTCACAGAGTTGTGCGACAAACATGACACAACTGACCTGTCTCACAGAGTTGTGCAACAAACATGACACCACTGACCTGTCTCACAGAGTTGTGCGACAAACATGACACAACTGACCTGTCTCACAGAGTTGTGCGACAAACATGACACCACTGACCTGTCTCACAGAGTTGTGCAACAAACATGACACCACTGACCTGTCTTACAGAGTTGTGCAACAAACATGACACCACTGACCTGTATCACAGAGTTGTGTGACAAACATGACATCACTGACCTGTCTCACAGTTTGTGTGACAAACATGACAACCCTGACCTGTCTCACAGAGTTGTGCAACAAACATGACATCAGTATAACATGTTTGATTTCTTCTTTGTTTACAATGATATGAAACAAAAACAGAATCAGGATAATAACTTTACAACATAGAGTTGTAGATAAAGATGATGGGAAGATGAGCATTCTTATCTGTATCATCATATTGTTTTCATCCCCCCAAAAATTGTTTGGAAATCCAAAACATGAGGAAACAAAATGTATACACTGTCCCACTTGCTACAAGATGGTCACATTGGAAATCTCTCTCTCTCTCTCACTCTCTCTCTCACACTCTCTCTCTCTCCCACTCTCTCATTCACTTTTATCCAAAACTAGGAGCAGCTTCCCAAGATGCAACATTCAAAAGACGGTACGAATTGATGTTTGTGGCTCTGGCCAGTGTAGCAGGTGATGCCCTCTATCAGGAGTTTAAGAAGCAGGAAGAGCTTGTCAAGGTCATGACCTCCATAGCAGAAAAAGTCAAAGAAGCAAGAGACAAGGATGTAAGTATTTATGTTGTCAGACTGGACTGTGCATGTTTGTGTACATGGAGATGTGTGTACTGTGCCAGGACATTTTTCTGTCAGTCCTGTAAAGGAAGAAAAGGAAAGCTCTGGCATGTTTCAAACACTTCTCATGCAGTCTCCCAGTCTCCAACAACAAGCTTTTCTGTGATTTATTCCAGCTCTCAAACCACAAGCTTTTCTGTGATTTATTCCAGCTTTCAAACCACAAGGTTGTCTGTGATTTATTCCAGCTCTCAAACCACAAGCTTTTCTGTGATTTATTCCAGCTCTCAAACCACAAGCTTTTCTGTGATTTATTCCAGCTCTCAAACCACAAGCTTGGATGTTTGCAGATTTACCACAAACTGACAGGGGCAGCTACATCATCTGTGCTTGCTGTTCATGGTTCTGTTTTCACTGTGGCAGTTATGTTTACATGTACATGAGTCAAAGTCAGACTCTTTAGTTTCAAGTTTCAGTCCTACTGATTGTGATTTTGACTCATCTTTATCATTACAAACTGTAGGTAGTGTAGTGGAATTTCAGGCCTACATTCTTTCTTTTGTTCTTGTCAAAATTCTGAACTGAATTTTTACACTTGCAAATTAATCTAACATAGATAGTGGTGTGTTGTTAAGATTTTACATGACTCATAATCCTACTGTCACCATGATACAAGGATTACACATTATTGATAATATAACCATACTGTTACTCCAAAGATTAGACCATGACTGATAATATAATACAGTACAATACAGTGATTAGACATGACTTATAATCCTATATAATGATACTAATATTCTTGGCTTGGAGTTATAACATACCGGTAAACTATGTACTAAAGTAATGATACCATGTACAAGTAAACTATTTACTAAAGTAGTGATACCCTGTATGAGTAAACTGCATTCTAAGGTATATGAACAGACTCCATACTAAGGTAGTGATACAGTATATGAACAGACTCCATACTAAGGTAGTGATACAGTATATGAACAGACTCCATACTAAGGTAGTGATACAGTATATGAACAGACTCCATACTAAGGTAGTGATACAGTATATGAACAGACTCCATACTAAGGTAGTGATACAGTATATGAACAGACTCCATACTAAGGTAGTGATACAGTATATGAACAAACTACATATTATACTTTCATCTTCTACAGCCAGCTCTAGTCTTACTACTGTGTGCTTGCCTTGTCTTCCTGTCCTAATACTTTCATCTTCTACAGCCAGCTCTGGTCTCACTACTGTGTGCTTGCCTTGTCTTCCTGTCCTAATACTTTCATCTTCTACAGCCAGCTCTAGTCTCACTACTGTGTGCTTGCCTTGTCTTCCTGTCCTAATACTTTCATCTGCTACAGCCAGCTCTAGTCTCACTACTGTGTGCTTGCCTGATAGGACAAGGAGAGCCAGATGCAGAGCTCAGGACATTTTAGAAATTCCTATTTGTACCACTCATAAACCTGCAGCAATGACAGGCATACATCACTGTACTCAGCTGTCTTTGCTCAACTGTCTGTTCTCAGCTGTCTGTACTTGACTGTTTTTACTCAGCTGTCTTTTTTTTAAAAGACAACCGGGTCCAGGTAACAAGATGTGGACCATTCCCCCTCTCCCCCCTATTCAATGTGCAGGGCAGGCCTCATGCATCTGGTTTAGTTTAGTTAAAAAATAACTAGCATTTGTTTAACCAAAGGGCATGTTGATCAGAGTACCTGCCAAGAGGACACTTTGATCTTAGCCAAAAGGCGAGAAGCATACTCAGCTGTCTGTACTCAGCTGTCTGTACTCAACTGTCTGTACTTAGCTGTCTGTACTCAGCTGTCTATACTCAACTGTCTGTACTTAGCTGTCATTCACTGATGATTTTCAAGGGGTTTCACATCCTCATTGCTCAAAAAACAGATGACAGAAATGTTTCATTTTCAGGTATGTCCCTAGAGGAGTGGCCATCTTGACTCTGCTGTCATGTAAGACTTGTCTTAATCATTAGTAACTTACGTGATGATGTGACAGTACTTTGAATTTCTGTCACAGTTTTAAGATTTTCATGTGGATCACCTGGTATATTTTCTTTGCCTTTTATCCAGGCAACTTTGAAGCAGGAATTGGTGCCCCTACATCACATGGTAGAGAAGAAAGGGAGGGTACTGCTGCCTTACAATCC
>CM019708.1:35449102-35639102 GCA_009760885.1 Achatina immaculata
ACTAGGTTATCTCACATTATATTGTGATGACTAGGTTATCTCACATTATATTGTGATGACTAGGTTATCTCACATTATATTGTGATGACTAGGCCATCTCACATCATATTGTGTTGACTAGGTTATCTCACATTATATTGTGATGACTAGGTTATCTCACATTATATTGTGATGACTAGGTTATCTCACATTATATTGTGATGACTAGGTTATCTCACATTATATTGTAATGACTAGGTTATCTCACATTATATGTGATGACTAGGCTATCTCACATTATATTGTGATGACTAGGTTATCTCACATTATATTGTGATGACTAGGTTATCTCACATTATATTGTGATGACTAGGCTATCTCACATTATATTGTGATGACTAGGCTATCTCTCATGTTGTGTTGACTAGGCTATCTCACATCATATTGTCTTGACTAGGCTATCTCACATGTTGTGATGACTAGGCTATCTCATATGTTGTGATGACTAGGCTATCTGACATTATATTGTGATGACTAGGCTATCTCACATCATTTTCTGATGACTAGGCCATCTCACATCATATTGTGTTGACTAGGTTATCTCACATTATATTGTGATGACTAGGTTATCTCACATTATATTGTGATGACTAGGTTATCTCACATTATATTGTGATGACTAGGTTATCTCACATTATATTGTGATGACTAGGCCATCTCACATCATATTGTGTTGACTAGGTTATCTCACATTATATTGTGATGACTAGGTTATCTCACATTATATTGTGATGACTAGGTTATCTCACATTATATTGTAATGACTAGGTTATCTCACATTATATTGTGATGACTAGGCTATCTCACATTATATTGTGATGACTAGGTTATCTCACATTATATTGTGATGACTAGGTTATCTCACATTATATTGTGATGACTAGGCTATCTCTCATGTTGTGTTGACTAGGCTATCTCACATCATATTGTCTTGACTAGGCTATCTCACATGTTGTGATGACTAGGCTATCTCATATGTTGTGATGACTAGGCTATCTGACATTATATTGTGATGACTAGGCTATCTCACATGTTGTGATGACTAGGCTATCTGACATTATATTGTGATGACTAGGCTATCTCACATGTTGTGATGACTAGGCTATCTGACATTATATTGTGATGACTAGGCTATCTCACATTATATTGTGATGACTAGGCTATCTCACATGTTGTGATGACTAGGCTATCTCACATTATATTGTAATGACTAGACTATCTCACATTATATTATGATGACTAGGCTATCTCACATGTTGTGATGACTAGGCTATCTCACATGTTGTGATGACTAGGCTATCTGACATTATATTGTGATGACTAGGCTATCTGACATTATATTGTGATGACTAGGCTATCTGACATTATATTGTGATGACTAGGCTATCTCACATCATATTGTGATGACTAGGCTATCTCACATCATATTGTGATGACTAGTCTATCTCACATTATATTGTGATGACTAGGCTATCTCACATCATATTGTGATGACTAGGCTATCTCACATCATATTGTGATGACTAGGCTATCTCACATTATATTGTGATGACTAGGCTATCTCACATCATATTGTGATGACTAGGCTATCTCACATCATATTGTGATGACTAGGCTATCTCACATTATATTGTGATGACTAGGCTATCTCACATCATATTGTGATGACTAGGCTCTCTCTCTGAACCTATGTGCCCAAGGCACATGGGGCTTCCCCAAAGGTTTTCCATAAATGCCTGTCTTTTGCCTTTTTTTTTTTTGCCCAAGTGTAAGCCTTTTATTGCTCAACATCCTCTCTGTTGTTCTTCTCCATGTCTCTTTTGGTCTACCCATACTTCTGTTCCCCTGTGGTGTCCATCTTAGTGCTATTTTTGATAGTGAGTTGTCAGTCACTCGGAGCACATGTCCCAACCATCGCCAGTGTCTTTCCTCAATAATTGCTGTCAGTGGCTTCATCTGCATCTCTGCCAACAAGATGTTATTTCGTATGGCCTAGTCATCACAGTTTGGCCAAAATATTTTTCTAATTCTTGGTAAACATTTAGTCTGGAAAGAATTCAGCTTGTTTTCTATGGTTTTGGTGATTTTCCAGCATTCACTTCCATAGAGTAGTACACTTAGAACATTACTCTTAAATATCCTGATTTTCATCTGCATGCTTAGTTTTTTTTTATTTCCATATATTCTGCAGCATTGCAAAAGCCTGGTTTGCTCTAGTAAGTCTGCTGTTGATGTCCTCTGTGCTGTCTCCATTTTCTACTACTTTACTGCCAAGATATAGAAATTCCTCATCCACTTACTTACTGTCTACTCTGAGTAGTTCCCTGACATTGTGACATCATTCATGCTGTAGGCTTGTGCTGACATTGTGACATCATTCATGCTGTAGGCTTGTGCTGACATTGTGACATCATTCATGCTGTAGGCTTGTGCTGACATTGTGACATCATTCATGCTGTAGGCTTGTGCTGACATTGTGACATCATTCATATTGTATGTTGTAATGACATTGTGACATCATTCATGCTGTAGGCTTGTGCTGACATTGTGACGTCATTCATGCTGTAGGCTTGTGCTGTCATTGTGACATCATTCATATTGTATGTTGTAATGACATTGTGACATCATTCATGCTGTAGGCTTGTGCTGACATTGTGACATCATTCATATTGTATGTTGTAATGACATTGTGACATCATTCATGCTGTAGGCTTGTGCTGACATTGTGACATCATTCATGCTGTAGGCTTGTGCTGACATTGTGACATCATTCATATTGTACCTTGTAATGACATTGTGACATCATTCATGCTGTAGACATATACTGTGATTGTGACATCATTCATGCTGTAGATATGTACTGACATTGTGACATCATTCATGCTATAGACTTGTATTAACATCGTGACATCATTCATATTGTATACTTGTACTGACATTGTTACATCATTCATGTTGTAGACATGTACTGACACTATGACATCATTCATGCTATAGATGTGTACTGTCAATGTGACATCATTCATGCTGTAGACATGTACTGACAATGTGAGATCAATAAATTTACTCTGATTGCTGTCTGTAATGATTAATTGCTGTCGGTAATGACTGACATTTAAAAAGTTTTAATAAGATAGAGCACAGTGATAGAGACAGAATGTCTTTGTTTTATCACAGGCGGTAGAAAACTTCACATGCTCCTGTGCTGGCTACTGCGTGGCCACATATGTGCTGGGTATATGTGACAGACATAACGATAACATTATGCTTAAACAAACTGGCCACATGTTCCACATTGATTTCAGCAAGTTTCTGGGGGATGCTCAGATGTTTGGCTCTTTCAAAAGGTAACCATGACCTTTATTTCACTGTAAGGTTTAGCTCACACTTTAGTACTTGTGTACATATTGTTCAGTTTATATGCTTTTGTATTGTTCAGTTTTTGTGTGCTTGTTCAGTTTATATGCTTTTGTATTGTTCAGTTTTTGTGTACATGTTCAGAGGTTCAAAATTTGGACTCTGGCATCATTGCATTCAGGACATATATGCTCCACTGCATCCATCCAAGAGTGTGTTTGCTAGTAGTTCCTGTCAAATGTTGCTTGTTTACAATGTGCTTTCTGCTTGCCACACAGTTCAGATTTCCTACCAGCATCCTTCATTTCTCCTAGCTCCAGCAATTTCTTCACAGCTGCGCTGTGAACATGTTCAGTTTCAATTGTTGTCTGACTACATGTTCAGTTTCAATTGTTGTCTGACTACATGTTCAGTTTCAATTGTTGTCTGACTACATGTTCAGTTTTAATTGTTGTCTGACTACATGTTCAGTTTCAATTGTTGTCTGACTACATGTTCAGTTTCAATTGTTGTCTGACTACATGTTCAGTTTTAATTGTTGTCTGACTACATGTTCAGTTTCAATTGTTGTCTGACTACATGTTCAGTTTCAATTGTTGTCTGACTACATGTTCAGTTTTAATTGTTGTCTGACTACATGTTCAGTTTCAATTGTTGTCTGACTACATGTTCAGTTTCAATTGTTGTCTGACTACATGTTCAGTTTCAATTGTTGTCTGACTACATGTTCAGTTTTAATTGTTGTCTGACTACATGTTCAGTTTCAATTGTTGTCTGACTACATGTTCAGTTTCAATTGTTGTCTGGCTACATGTTCAGTTTCAATTGTTGTCTGACTACATGTTCAGTTTCAATTGTTGTCTGACTACATGTTCAGTTTCAATTGTTGTCTGGCTACATGTTCAGTTTTAATTGTTGTCTGACTACATGTTCAGTTTCAATTGTTGTCTGGCTACATGTTCAGCTTAAATTGTTATCTGACTAAATTGTTGTCTTTCTGTTAGTGTTTGTAAAGCATAAATGGCATTGTGTGTTCCCTTTCCTTCAACAAATCTGAACTGTTCACCTGCTATTTCCATTTTTATCTTTTTCCTTGTTCTTCTCATAATGATTCTCAGAAGTAGCTTTGTTATATGACATGAGAGTCTAATAGTCCTGTGGTCATCACATTCCTTTGCACCTGGTTTCTTTGGTAGTGTTATAAACATGGATTTAAGCAGATCACTGGGCATATAACCACTGTTGTAAATGTCTTTCAGTAACTTGGTTATTATTTTTATTCCTATCTCCTCTAGTGCCTCTATTTGTTATATTATCAAGCCCAGTCGCTTTTCCTTTCTTCATGTGTTTGATGGCATCTATGATTTCATCTTCAATTATTGGCAGTCCATCACAGTTTTCAATTTCTGGTGTTAATTCTGGTCTTTCTCCTCCATATAGCTCACCGATGTACTCTGTCCAGATGTCCACAATGTCTTCTTTTCCCATTAACATTTTACCTTCTTTTGATTTCAGGCATCCTGTGGTATATTTTGTTTTCCTGCCTGTGAGTTCACTAATTCGTTTGTGCATGTTTTTACTGTCTTTATTATGAGAGGCCTCTATTTGTCTGCACTGTTCATTTAACCACACTTCCTTTGCTTCTCTGCATTTGCGTCTTATTTCTTTATTTATCTTGCTATATTTTTCTTGGTTATTTTTACTCCTCCTCCTCTTGTCCATCAGTCCTAAGATATCGTCTGTCATCCATTTATTTTTAGGGGCTTCTTTTTTCAGTGGTATTATCTCCTTAACAGTTTGGTGGATAGAATCTCTTAACATTTCCCATTGTTCATCTATACTATTTATCTTTGCTATTGCATTGTATCTATTTGTTATAATAACTCTGTACTGTTCTCGCAGTTCTTGGTCATTTTTAAGGAGTTCTGTGTTCAGTTTGATGTTTCTCACTTTTCTGCCTGCTTTCTTTAGCTTTATTCTAATTTTTCCACAGAGTGGGTCATGGTCACTATTGCAGTCAGCTCCTGGCATGGTTTTTGTTGTCAGTAATGCATAGTTAAAATAGGTTTGCATTTTATAATCTTGTATATATGTAGTATAATTATATATTTCATTTGCACATAAACTTAGTTTAGGTATTTTTGTAGTTCAATTTATGTTCATCACTTGGTTTTTTTTTAATATAGGTGTTTAGTTGTTTGTGTAGATATTTGATCATTTGTAGATGTTTGATTGTGAAGATGTTTATTTCATTGTGTAGATGTTTGGTTGATTGTGTAGATGTTTGATTGTGTTATTGTGTAGATGTTTGATTGATTGTGTAATTTGGTTGATTGTGTAAATGTTTGGTTGCTTGTGTAGATGTTTGGTTATCTGCGTAGATATTTGTTTGTTTTGTAGATGTTTGGTTGCATGTGTAGATGTTTGGTTATCTGCGTAGATATTTGTTTGTTTTGTAGATATTTAATTGTTTGTCGGTGCACAGATAATAAACATAACTGTTTGTGTTATTAGTGACATTTGCTTTGTATAAAATATACAGATATCTTTTGTGTTGTCAGTGACATTCGCTCCGTATAAAATATACAGATAAAATATACAGATATCTTTTGTGCTATCAGTGACATTCGCTGTGCATAAAATATACAGATATCTTTTTTTGTATTATCAGTGACATTCGCTCCATATAAAATATACAGATATTTTTTGTGTGTTATCAGTGACAATCATCATCATCATCATCACTCCCTTGAGAGCATAGGCCATGGATAAAGGCCTCCAGTCATCCTTTTTCTTGGAATTATTCTCTGCTTCCTTCCATGTGCATCCCTTGTCTCTGAGCACAGTCATAATTTCTCTTCTCCAAGTAAGTCTAGGTCTTCCTCGTTTTCTATTTCCTTGAGGATTCCATGTCAGCGCCTATCTTACTATGTTTGTGTCGGGTTTCCTCAGAGTGTGGCCAATCCACCTCCACTTCCTAGACATGATTTGTAGGTTCATAGGTTCTTGTCCTTCCCTTTCCCAGACCTCTTCGTTCCTGATCTTGTCCCGCCATTTAATGTTTAAAATCCTCCTCAAGCAGTAGTTCTTGAATGTTTGTATCCTCTGTTGTATTGTCTTGGTCATAACCTATGTCTCTGAACCATATAGTAGGACAGTCTTTATGTTTGTATTGAAAAGCTTAAGTTTGGTTCTTGTTTTGATGTTAATTAGATGACCATATTTTGTAAAGTTGGATAAATGCTGTCCTGGCCTTGGTCATTTTAGCTTTAATATCCTTTTCCGTTCCTCTGTATTTATCCACTATGCTGCCTAAATATGTGAAATACTCTACTTCCTCAATTGGCACTCCCTCAATTACCATGAGGTTATTGTTTGCACTGTTACTTTTCATTATCTTTGTTTTTTTGTCTGTTAATATATAGTCCCAGTTTAGCTGAGTTCTTGCTTAAGATCTGAAGTTTCTCTTGCATTTGTGTGTGGCTGTGTGCCAGAAGTGCCACATCATCTGTGAAGTCAAGATCTTCCAGTTGTTTCAACAGTGACCATTGTATCCCATTTCTTTTTCTTTGTGTGGTAGTTTTCATGATCCAGTCAGTTGCTGGAAGAAATATGAATGGTAATAGCAAACATCCCTGTTGCACACCCGTCTCCACTTTTTAACTTTCTGTGAGAGTTCTTCCATGCACGATTCTACAAATTGTTCCTTCTTACAAGGGTTGATTGATAAGTTCTCGGCATACAGTACAATAGATTATTTGTGGACAACTTTTTTGGGTTATTTCTCAACATAGTCCCCTTGCAAGTTTATGCACTTAGTCCAGCGATCCTGTAGCATATGATCCCTTCTTTGTAAAAGTCAGCATCTTGTGCCAGTAGAAAGTGGTCTACAGCATGAATGACATCATCATCTGAAGCAAATTTGTGACCAATGAGCTCCTTTTTTAATTTGGTAAACAGTTAATAGTCCAAAGGGGCCAAATCTGGGGAATAAGGAGGATGTTCAAGAAGCTGGAAGCCGCAGTCATGAATGGCAGCCATTGCCACTGCCAACTTGTGAACTGGAGCATTGTCTTGATGAAAGGTGACTCCTCTCATCAATTTTCCTTGATGCTTTTCCTTCAATTTCACCCACAGTTGCTTCACAAGATTAGCGTAATAGGCCCCGGTGACTGTTCTGCCCTTTTGAAGATAGTCTACCAATAGCACACCTGAATCCCAAAAGATGGAATCCTTCATTTTGCCTGCAGATAGAACCACCCTTGCTTTCTTTGGAGGTGGGGATCCATGATGTTTCCACTGCTTTGACTGTTCTTTGGTTTCTGATTGAAAATGATGAACCCAAGTCTCACCCATAGTCACAAATTGCTAAAGAAACTTTTCAGGATCTGCAGAAAAATGGCCAAGATTGTCTCTTGACATGTTGAGACACTGTCATTTGTGATCAGCTCCATGAAGTTTTGGGCCCCATCAAGCAGAGACCTTTGTCATTTGAAGATCATTGTGATTGATTGATCTTTATTTCAAAAGGATTAAGAATTGGGCACGCAAGCCTGTCTGACGTTCTGCCCTTTATCATACATCTTTCACTCTATTCCAGACATTCTGCATATATGCTGTTCATGTAACAAACATAATTAACATTGAAGCTGAGAGACATAAAATAAAATATAACATTTACATTTCACTCTTAAACATTCACTCAGTACAGAAGTAACTACATATTACTATCTACTAAACAAAAATTTCGAGACTATTCAGAATAAACAATTAACTGTATTCGGTGTCTGTAAGAGCAGTTTAAGATAACATGAATAATGGCATGAACACGTTTCTGGGAGGTGCCCAACTCAGTAGCAGCGTGCCGCTCAGTTAGCCGTCGATCCTAAATGATAAATGTCATGGATTCTGCTGGTGGTTTCATCGGTGGTTACCATTCTTGGTCTTCCTGGATGGGGATCATCTTCCAGACTCTCCTTTCCATGTTTGAATTGAGCTGCCCATTTCTTCACTGTGCTGTAAGAAGGGGGACTTTCCCCTAGAGTCTCTACCATATCCTCATGGATCTCCTTCAATGATAAGCCCTTGATGCAGAGGTAGTGAATGACTGCTCAATGAGAAATTTTATCCATTTTCTCAATTTCTGCCACCCCTTACCACTTCAGTAGCCTGTAAAGAAAAATTGGTTACAGTTAATTTCTTGAAACTTGGTGTTTAATCTTACATTAACCTGATCTACAAATGCACATAATATCAACTGTGTGTTTCAAGTATTTGTACCTTATGCCTAGAACTTATCAATTACCCCTCATATATGGTCTTTATAAGCTTTGTTATCTTGTTCGGGATACCATATTGTTCCAGTAGTTTCCATAGCATTCTCCGATCTAAACTATCATATGCCTTCTCATAATCAATGAATGTAACTAACAATGAAGAATTCCACTCCATTGACTGCTGTACCATTATTCGCATTGTAACAATGTGGTAAGTACAGGATCTTCCTTGCCTGAAACCTCCTTGCTCTTTTCTCTTAGTTTACTATCTACTGATTTTTTAATTCTGTTTAACAAAATCCTGCTGAAGACCTTGCTGGGTGTTGAGAGCAGGGAGATGTCTCAATATTTCTTATCGGTGACATTTGCTCCATATAAAATATACAGATATCTGATATATAGATTCTTTCTTTAATTTGTGTAGATTATATTTACACAGTAAGCTTTTGGCAACTGTATGTTATCTGTGTGCACATGTGCTTATCTGACTGTGATCCAGAATGTGTGTACATGTGTACGTCCATATTATATTCCTGTTGCTATACAATGAGAAAGTTCAGACATAGAACATGAAACAGAAATTCTGAGGTTGATTTCTGTGTCTGCAAGAGCAGTTTAAGATAACATGAATAATGGCATGAACACGTTTCTGGGAGGTGCCCAACTCAGTAGCAGCGTGCCGCTCAGTTAGCCGTCGATCCTAAATGATAAATGTCATGGATTCTGCTGGTGGTTTCATCGGTGGTTACCATTCTTGGTCTTCCTGGATGGGGATCATCTTCCAGACTCTCCTTTCCATGTTTGAATTGAGCTGCCCATTTCTTCACTGTGCTGTAAGAAGGGGGACTTTCCCCTAGAGTCTCTACCATATCCTCATGGATCTCCTTCAATGATAAGCCCTTGATGCAGAGGTAGTGAATGACTGCTCAATGAGAAATTTTATCCATTTTCTCAATTTCTGCCACCCCTTACCACTTCAGTAGCCTGTAAAGAAAAATTGGTTACAGTTAATTTCTTGAAACTTGGTGTTTAATCTTACATTAACCTGATCTACAAATGCACATAATATCAACTGTGTGTTTCAAGTATTTGTACCTTATGCCTAGAACTTATCAATTACCCCTCATATATGGTCTTTATAAGCTTTGTTATCTTGTTCGGGATACCATATTGTTCCAGTAGTTTCCATAGCATTCTCCGATCTAAACTATCATATGCCTTCTCATAATCAATGAATGTAACTAACAATGAAGAATTCCACTCCATTGACTGCTGTACCATTATTCGCATTGTAACAATGTGGTAAGTACAGGATCTTCCTTGCCTGAAACCTCCTTGCTCTTTTCTCTTAGTTTACTATCTACTGATTTTTTAATTCTGTTTAACAAAATCCTGCTGAAGACCTTGCTGGGTGTTGAGAGCAGGGAGATGTCTCAATATTTCTTATCGGTGACATTTGCTCCATATAAAATATACAGATATCTGATATATAGATTCTTTCTTTAATTTGTGTAGATTATATTTACACAGTAAGCTTTTGGCAACTGTATGTTATCTGTGTGCACATGTGCTTATCTGACTGTGATCCAGAATGTGTGTACATGTGTACGTCCATATTATATTCCTGTTGCTATACAATGAGAAAGTTCAGACATAGAACATGAAACAGAAATTCTGAGGTTGATTTCTGTGTCTGCAGAGATCGAGTGCCATTTGTTCTGACCTCTGACATGGCCTACGTGATAAATGATGGGGGGAGACCAGGGCACAAATTCCAGCACTTCATTGACCTCTGTTGCCAGGCATTCAACATCCTCAGAAAGCATGCAGACTTGTTCCGCAGTCTCTTCATCTTGGTAACAATGTGTCCTCATTCTCTCCTCACACTTTACTATTATTTCCAGTCTCCTACATGTTTCTGTTATACTAGCTCTTTCATCTTTGTGTTATACTAGCTCTTTCATGTTTGTGTTATACTAGCTCTTTCATGTTTCTGTTATACTAGCTCTTTCATGTTTGTATTATACTAGCTTTTTCATGTTTGTGATATTCTAGCACCTTCATGTTTGTGGTATTCTAGTACTTTCATGTTTGTGGTATTCTATCTCTTTCATATTTGTGGTATTCTAGTTCCTTCATATTTGTGGTATTCTAGTTCCTTCATATTTGTGGTATTCTAGTTCCTTCATATTTGTGATATTCTGTCTCCTTCATGTTTGTGGTATTCTAGCTCCTTCATGTTTGTGGTATTCTAGCTCCTTCATGTTTGTGGTATTCTGTCTCCTTCATGTTTGTGGTATTCTGTCTCCTTCATGTTTGTGGTATTCTGTCTCCTTCATGTTTGTGGTATTCTGTCTCCTTCATATTTGTGGTATTCTAGCTCCTTCATATTTGTGGTATTCTAGCTCCTTCATATTTGTGGTATTCTAGCTCCATCATATTTGTGGTATTCTAGCTCCTTCATATTTGTGGTATTCTAGCTCCTTCATATTTGTGGTATTCTAGCTCCTTCATATTTGTGGTATTCTGTCTCCTTCATATTTGTGGTATTCTGTCTCCTTCATATTTGTGGTATTCTGTCTCCTTCATATTTGTGGTATTCTGTCTCCTTCATATTTGTGGTATTCTTGCTCCTTCATATTTGTGGTATTCTAGCTCCTTCATATTTGTGGTATTCTGTCTCCTTCATATTTGTGGTATTCTGTCTCCTTCATATTTGTGGTATTCTAGCTCCTTCATATTTGTGGTATTCTAGCTCCTTCATGTTTCTGTCTCCATTGTTTTTGTTCATGTATTATTTGCTGTAAGCTGTGGCATTGCTAGTTAACTGAGTTTATAATCATTCTGTAGCTTTCATTTCTCTGTCATAGTATTGTACTAGTTTACTTTGAAAATATTTCTTGTTTAAAATGGAGCTTGTACATTACAGGCCACAATAGTACAGTCACTGCCCAGAAGTTCTTCAGATATCATGGACAGAAAAAAAGAACAAATATATTCATACTTCATTCATTCATTCATTTGCATGTCCCTTATGGAACTTTGCTTCCCTAACAGCACCCCTGTAGGCCTCTCGGTTGTGAGCAAGATGGCCTGCTGCTGATGTATCCATTTGCAGATCATCAATGATGTCTTGCAGCCATCTTGGCCTTGGTCTTCCTCTCTTTCTTTTTCCCATTATGTACCCTTCCAACATGGTCTTCTCTAGATTATCATGACATTTAATGTGTCCAAAATATTTAAGTTTTCTCTGTTTAATCCTCTTTACTAGCCAGCCTTCTTCAAGATTAAATTCTTGTAGTATGGATATATTTGTTCTTTTTTGTGTCCATGATATTTAAAGAACTCTTCTGTAGCATTTACATTCAAAGGCATTTATGAGTTTCTCAGCTGTCATCAGCAGGGCATCTTGCTTACAAGTGAGAGGCCTACAGGAGAGTTGTTAGGGAGGCAAAGTTCCCAAAGGACATGCAAATGATTGACTGACTGACCTTACAGGCCAGATATATTGTACACTTTCTTATGTTTATTAAATGGAAGACATGTACAAGGTGTTCTAAAAATAACTTTACAGAATTATAAAGTAGATGTGACTGATAATGGTGTGAAGTTAATGCCGGTCAGATTTCTCACATTAATGAGTGTATTATTTAATAAATATTCACATTATGGTCATAGAAATAAGTGATAATCATGTGATTTTGTAAGAGTAAGTTGACATTTAATTGTGGTCAGACCATTATGTGGCATTTATTTCAGATGGCGCGGTCAGGTATACCTGGTGTAACAGAGCATGCTGTCCAGTATGTCCAGACAACTCTTCTACCTGGCTACTCAGAAGCTCAGGCGACAGCCACCTTTACCAGGTTAGTGTCAGGCACATGATGATAGCTTTTTGATGTAGTCAGTAACTAATGTTGTAACTGATAACTGTTGTTGATGAAGCCATTAACTAATATTATTAAAGCTGCTAATTGTTATTGATGTATCCAATAATTAACATTGTTATAGCTGATAATTGTTGTGTATATATTCCATTGTTAACATTGTTATAGCTGATAATTGTTGTGTATATATTCCATAGTTAACAGTGTTATAGCTGATAATTGTTGTGTATATATTCCATTGTTAACATTGTTATAGCTGATAATTGTTGTGTATATATTCCATTGTTAACAGTGTTATAGCTGATAATTGTTGTGTATATATTCCATAGTTAACAGTGTTATAGCTGATAATTGTTGTGTATATATTCCGTAGTTAACAGTGTTATAGCTGATAATTGGTGTGAATATATTCCATAGTTAACAGTGTTATAGCTGATAATTGTTAATATATCCTGTAATTAACAGTGTTATAGCTGATAATTGTTGATATATCCCATAGTTAACAGTGTTATAGCTGATAATTGTTAATATATCCTGTAATTAACAGTGTTATAGCTGATAATTGTTAATATTGTCTCCAGGATGATTGAAGAGTCCATGAAGTCTGTGTTCACACAGTTCAATTTCTTCATACACAACCTGGCCCAGCTCAAGTTCTCTAGCCACACAGAGGGGGCCCTCCTATCTTTTGTGCCCAAGTCATATAGGTAAGTCAAAGACAAGCTTGCTCAGCACAGACAGCCACACAGAGGGGGCCCTCCTATCTTTTGTGCCCAAGTCATATAGGTAAGTCAAGGACAAGCTTGCTCAGCTCAGGTTCTCCAGCCACACAGAGGGGGCCCTCCTATCTTTTGTGCCCAAGTCATATAGGTAAGTCGAAGACAAGCTTGCTCAGCACAGACAGCCACACAGAGGGGGCCCTCCTATCTTTTGTGCCCAAGTCATATAGGTAAGTCAAGGACAAGCTTGCTCAGCTCAGGTTCTCCAGCCACACAGAGGGGGCCCTCCTATCTTTTGTGCCCAAGTCATATAGGTAAGTCAAGGACAAGCTTGCTCAGCACAGACAGCCACACAGGGGGCCCTCCTATCTTTTGTGCCCAAGTCATATAGGTAAGTCAAGGACAAGCTTGCTCAGCTCAGGTTCTCCAGCCACACAGAGGGGGCCCTCCTATCTTTTGTGCCCAAGTCTTATAGGTAAGTCAAGGACAAGCTTGTTTAGTATAGACAGCCTCATAGTGGGGGGCCTCCTATGTTTTGTGCCCAAGTCATATAGGTAAGTCAGGGACAAGCTTGCTCAGCACAGACAGCAACACAGAGGGGGCCCTCCTATCTTTTGTGCCCAAGTCATATAGGTAAGTCAAGGACAAGCTTGTTTAGTATAGACAGCCTCATAGTGGGGGGCCTCCTATGTTTTGTGCTCAAGTCTTATAGGTAAGTCAAGAACAAACTTGTTTAGTATAGACAGCCACATAGTTGGGGCCTCCTATGTTTTGTGCTCAAGTCGTATAGGTAAGTCAAGGACAAGCTTGTTTAGTATAGACAGCCACATAGTTGGGGCCTCCTATGTTTTGTGCTCAAGTCTTATAGGTAAGTCAAGGACAAGCTTGTTTAATATAGACAGCCACACAGAGGGGGCCCTTCTATGTTTTGTGCCCAAGTCTTATAGGTAAGTCAAGGTCAAGCTTGCTCAGTCCAGACACACTCACTCCAGTCTTGAGAACATGGTGGAACTTACTAAAGTGCAATTATGATGTGAGATATTATGTGACAGTATTGAATTAGAATGATTGTTTTTGTCAATTATGTTGAATATGTTTTTTATCAGAGACCTTGTGATATTTTCTTTTTTTTTCTCTTAAGGTAAAAACATAAATTTGTTACTTTCTACGTGTTATTGTTAAATTTGTCTTTTAACCACATACAATGACAGTCTCTTGTATGTCATCTGTTATGTGTCTCATCAAGTCTGCTGTCACATACATATTTCATCCAGTCTGCTTATCTCATTTTTTAATTGTGTCTCATCTAGTCTGCTGTCACATTTGTAGTTTGTCTACTTTTATCTACTGCCTCATCCAGTCTGCTGTCACATTTGTAGTTTGTCTACTTTTATCTACTGCCTCATCCAGTCTGCAGTCACATTTGTAGTTTGTCTACTTTTATCTACTGCCTCATCTAGTCTGCTGTCACATTTGTAGTTTGTCTACTTTTATCTACTGCCTCATCCAGTCTGCTGTCACATTTGTAGTTTGTCTACTTTTATCTACTGCCTCATCCAGTCTGCAGTCACATTTGTAGTTTGTCTACTTTTATCTACTGCCTCATCCAGTCTGCAGTCACATTTGTAGTTTGTCTACTTTTATCTACTGCCTCATCTAGTCTGCTGTCACATTTGTAGTTTGTCTACTTTTATCTACTGCCTCATCTAGTCTGCTGTCACATTTGTAGTTTGTCTACTTTTATCTACTGCCTCATCCAGTCTGCTGTCACATTTGTAGTTTGTCTACTTTTATCTACTGCCTCATCCAGTCTGCAGTCACATTTGTAGTTTGTCTACTTTTATCTACTGCCTCATCCAGTCTGCAGTCACATTTGTAGTTTGTCTACTTTTATCTACTGCCTCATCCAGTCTGCAGTCACATTTGTAGTTTGTCTACTTTTATCTACTGCCTCATCCAGTCTGCAGTCACATTTGTAGTTTGTCTACTTTTATCTACTGCCTCATCCAGTCTGCAGTCACATTTGTAGTTTGTCTACTTTTATCTACAGCCTCATCCAGTCTGCAGTCACATTTGTAGTTTGTCTACTTTTGTCTACTGCCTCATCCAGTCTGCTGTCACATTTGTAGTTTGTCTACTTTTGTCTACTGCCTCATCCAGTCTGCTGTCACATTTTGTTGTGTTTCATGTTACCCGCTGTAGTGTGTGTCATCCATTCAGCTGAACGTTGTGAAGGTATTTGACTGCTTTTATCATTTCTTTCTTTCTTCTCTCGCTGGGCATCAGTGCTGAGACAGATGGGAGGATAGTAGCCATGGAACTCTTTGGATATCAGAAGAGATACACACCAGAAAAGCATTATGTAAGTGCTTGAAATACTGAGTATTTACGGAACTTGTGAAAGATTTCATATGTAAAACTTTTGGAAAATAATATGTGAAACTTGTGAATGACTTGGTATGTGGTAGATGACAGGGAGTGAGTATAGAGAACTATTGTAACACTTAATCTGTTGAAGTATTGAAATAGCCTGTATATGGTAGATGGGACTAAGCTAAAGCTTTGGTGAAGTTATTTCTTGCATTCATTTATTGTTATGAAAAGATGACTGAACATAGGTACCAAGAACAAGCCTTGGACAAGCTCAGCAGAAACTTATTACAGAAGATCTTACAAGACTGATACTGAAAGCCAGCTACTAGACTGTGCTAGGACATTATACAAGAGTTGTGATACTAACAGCCAGCTATTAGACTGTGCTAGGATATTATACAAGAGTTGTGATACTGACAGCTAGCTACTAGATTGTGCTAGGACATTATACAAGAGTTGTGAAAGTACTAGAATGAAAGCCAAGTATCTCCAGTTGGTTTAAACTGAATTCATATGGAAGACAAAGGTGTAACTTGTCCCATCTCTGCTGCATATTTATAATATCAGTAAAGTCATGCACAGATACAAAACATTGACATCAGATGACAAAAAAAGACAGTTATGATGACAAATTGGGAATATCTAAACTAAAAAGACAGCTAAGATAACAAACAAGGAATGTCTTAACTAAAAAGACAGCTAAGATAACAATCAGGAAATGTCTAAACTAAAAAGTCAGCTAAGATAACAAGCAGAGAATGTCTAAACTAAAAAAGACAGCTAAGATAACAAACAAGGAATGTCTAAACTAAAAAGACAGCTAAGATAAAAAACACAGAATGTCTAAACTTAAAAGATAGCTAAGATAAAAAACACTGAATATCTAAACTAAAAAGACAGCTAAGATAACAAACACAGAATGTCTAAACTAAAAAGACAGCTAAGATAGCAAACAGGGAATGTCTGAACTAAAAAGACAGCTAAGATAAAAAACACAGAATGTCTAAACTAAAAAGACAGCTAAAATAAAAAACACAGAATGTCTAAACTAAAAAGACAGCTAAGATAACAAACACAGAATTTCTAAACTAAAAAGAAAGCTAAGATAACAAACACAGAATCTGTCTAAACTAAAAAGACAGCTAAGATAACAAACAAGGAATGTCTAAAAAGACAGCTAAGATAAAAAACACAGAATGTCTAAACTAAAAAGACAGCTAAGATAAAAAACACAGAATGTCTAAACTAAAAAGACAGCTCAGATAAAAAACACAGAATGTCTAAACTAAAAAGACAGCTAATATAATGAACAGGGAATGTCTGAACTAAAAAGACAGCTAAGATAAAAAACACAGAATGTCTGAACTAAAAAGACAGCTAAGATAAAAAACACAGAATGTCTAAACTAAAAAGACAGCTCAGATAAAAAACACAGAATGTCTAAACTAAAAAGACAGCTAAAATAAAAAACACAGAATGTCTAAACTAAAAAGACAGCTAAGATAACAAACAAGGAATGTCTAACAAAAGCAAATGTGGAAAGGAACCTAACTAAATCCATAAGAAAACCACAGTCATCATTCACAAGAAGGGAGGGCTCATAACAACAGGAAAGATAAATGGGAAGAGAAGCAGGGGAAGACCAGGAAAAAAAACTTATGGACAGTAACAAGATGGCATGATAACATGTTAGCAAGTGTGCTGATGGAAAATCTCAAGGACTGAGATATGTAGAGATATGTTAGCTTGACTGCTAACACCCACTGGGATGGCACATGATGATGACATCAGATAATGACACTGGAAACTACACCATCACTGAAAAGTGTTCAGATAATGATTATCTACACAAATTGGATGACTTGATCTACAGATGACAAATACATACTTAGCCAAGACATTCTAAGGCTGTAGCATCGTAAATTCTCAAAACATCAGATGCCAAACTCATCAGATATCAAACTCATCAGGTGTCAAACTCATCAGATGTCAAACTCATCAGATGTCAAACTGATCAGGTGAAAGTTAACACAAAGTAGAAGTAATGTCAGCAAGCACAGTACCAGCTGTACAGGAATTCTGATTGACAAGACAGTCTTTAAAAATACAGATCAGTTCAAGTATCTTGGTAGTGTCTCTCAGATATCTTGGTAGTGTATCTCAGATATCTTGGTAGTGTATCTCAGATATCTTGGTAGTGTATCTCAGATATCTTGGTAGTGTATCTCAGATATCTTGGTAGTGTATCTCAGATATCTTGGTAGTTTATCTCAGATATCTTGCTAAGGTATCTCAGATATAAATATGAAAAGAAAGAAACAAGAAAATGACACTAAATTAAGTAGATCAAATTACCTCAGTCCTCAAGCATCCAATTGTTAGATAACTATGAAGAGACAGCTAACAGAGATGATATTAGTACCAACTCTCTGTTACTAGTGCTAGACTTGTAACCATGAAGAGACAGTTAACAGAGATGATATTAGTACCAACATCCTGTTTCTAGTGCCAGACTTATAAACAGATAACTATGAAGAGATAGTTAGCAGAGATATTTGTGCCAGCACACTGTTGTCTGTGTCAGACTTGGACACTGTCCAGATGCCAGGAAGGAAGAGCTGTGGACAGAAAAGAGTAAATAAGAAGAGACAGGGTCAGAAAACTATGTGTCATCCATCATACGTACAAAATCAGTGGATGTTACAGTACAGAGATGGACAAAGGATGAGCTGGTTTAACCATATGATGAGAGTGACAAAGGTTTAACTGTATAACCATATGATGAGAATGACAAAGATTTAACTACATTATGAAAATGACAAAGTTTTAACTGTATGATGAGAATGGCAAAGGTTTAACCATATGATGAGAATGAGAAAAGTTTAACCATATGATGAGAATGAGAAAGGTTTAACCATATGATGAGAATGGCAAAGGTTTAACCATATGATGAGAATGAGAAAGGTTTAACCATATGATGAGAATGAGAAAGGTTTAACCATATGATGAGAATGGCAAAGGTTTAACCATATGATGAGAATGAGAAAGGTTTAACCATATGATGAGAATGATTTCATGTCATCCAGCAGTACAGGCATCATCATCATCATCATCATGTGCCGTGCCAACTGGCATTGACTTATGCTTCTCCAGAGTACCCGATCCTTCATGCAGGCCATCAGCTCAGTTGGTGATCTCCTCTCACACCATCCCGTCAGACTGTCCAGTATCATTTCTCTTGGTCTTCCTCTTGATCTTCTTCCTTCTATTTTTCCTGTTGTTATAATATTTTCAATGCCCCCTCTTCTCATTGCATTTCCTATGAAAGTACATTGTCTCTCTCTTATTTTTTTGACAAGATTTTTTGTATCTCCAGCTTTTCTCAAACATCCTCCATTAGTTATTTTTGCTGTCCAGGGAATTCGTAACATTCTTCTAATAAACCACATTTCTGCTGCTTCCAATGATTTTTGTGCAGATTTGCCTATTGTCCATGATTCACTTCCATATAACAAGATAGGTTCAGTATAGCATTTTAGGACTTGTTTTCTAACATTCATTGATAACGATGTGTTGGTTAATGTGTTTCTCATTCTCTGAAATGTAGTCTTCGCTTGGCCTATTCTGTTTTTAATTTCTGTTTTGCATTTCCCATCTGAAGTTATTACTGCTCCAAGGTATTTGAATTTCTGTACCTGCTTTAGAATAGTTCATTTAATTTTATACTGCATTTTGGTGGATTCTGTTTCTTAGTTATAACCATAGTCTCTGTCTTTTTGATGTTCAGAGTAAGGCCTTTCTGTTCACTTTCTTTGGTGACTTTATCCAAGTGATTTTGCAGGTCTTGTTGGTTCTCAAAAATAAGATTTTTAAGGGCATGCATCTTTCCCTTTGCAACATATGCCTGTGAGACCTGGACACTAACAAAACAGCTGAGAAACACATAAATGCCTTTGAATGTAAATGCTACAGAAGAGTTTTTCAAATATCATGGACACAAAAAAGAACAAATCTATCCATACTACAAGAACATAATATTGAAGAAGGCCGGCTAGTAAAGAGGATTAAACAAAGAAAATTTAAATATTTTGGACACATTAAACGTCATGATAATCTAGAGAAGACTGTCTTGGAAGGGTACATATTGGGAAAAAGAAAGAGAGGAAGACCAAGGCGAAGATGGCTATTAAGACATCGTTGATGATCTGCAAATGGATACATCAGCATTGGGCCATCTCGCTCACAACCGAGAGGCCTACAGGAGTGCTGTTAGGAAGGCAAAGTTCCACAAGGAACATGCAAATGAATGAATGTTGGTTCTCAGCTATCAGTACTGTGTCATCAGCATATTGAAGGTTGTTAATATTGTATCCTCCTACTTTTATACCTGGTTCTCCAATAATCGTTCTTAGAGTATTCTCGCTGTACAGAGAAAAAAAGGTCTGGAGATAGTACACATCCTTGTCGCACCCCTTATTTTATAGGTTGATATTTTCCATTTCTATTTTCAACTCGAATTGCTGCTTCTTGGTGCCAGTATAGATGTTTTACAATCCTCAGGTCTTTGCCGTCTATATTGATGTCTTCAAGCATTTTAATAATTTCATTATGTTTCACCTTGTCGAATGCCTTGGTGCAATAAATGAAGCATAAGTAGAGATCTCTCTGTACTTCTAAAGCTCATTCTGTTAGTGTTCATAAAGCATAAATGGCATTGTGTGTTCCCTTTCCTTTAGCAAATCCAAACTGCTTATCTGCTATTTCCATTTTTATCTTTTTCCTTGTTCTTTTCATAATGATTCTCAGAAGTAGCTTTGTTACGTGACATGAGAGTCTAATAGTCCTGTGGTCATCACATTCCTTTGCACCTGGTTTCTTTGGTAGTGCTATAAACGTGGATTTAATCAGGTCACTGGGAATATAACCACTGTTGTAAATGTCTTTCAGTAACTTGGTTATTATTTTTATTCCTGTCTCCTCTGGTGCCTCTATTTCTTCTATTGTTATATTATCTTTATTTATTTCTTATTTCTTTATTTGTCTTGCTATATTTTTCCTCGTTATTTTTACTCCTCCTCCTCTTGTCCATCAGTCCTAAGATGTCGTCTGTCATCCATTTATTTTTAGAGGCTTCTTTTTTGGTGGTATTATCTCCTTAACAGTTTGGTGGATAGAATTTCTTAACATTGCCCATTGTTCATCTATACTGGTTATCTTTGCTATTGCAATGTATCTATTTGCTATAATAACTTTGTATTTTTCTCACAGTTCTTGGTCATTTTTAAGGAGTTCTGTATTCAGTTTGATGTTACTCACTTTTCTGCCTGCTTTCTTTAGCTTCATTCTAATTTTTCCACACAGTAGGTCGTGGTCACTATTGCAGTCAGCTCCTGGCATGATTTTTGTTGTCAGTAATGCATTCCGGAATAGTTTGTTGATTAATACGTAGTCTATCTGATTAAAAGTCTTTTTGTCTGGGCCGCACCATGTTGCCAGTCTTCAGGGATGTTGTTTAAACCAGGTGTTTCCTACAACCATGGTATGTATTCTTGCCCATTCAATTAATTTACTACCTCTGTCATTCCTCTCCCCCAGTCCATAGTCACCAACGATGTCTGAAGTTCTTCCTTTACCAACTTTGGCATTAAAATCTCCCATCACTATAGTACCTTCATGTGACTTTGTGTGTTTTAGGGCTGTCTCTGTGTTATTATAAAATAACTCTACATCTTTTTCAGAACTATCAACTGTTGGAGCGTACACTTGTATAATATTTATGTTTATTGGTCATCCTTTCAGTTGGGCTAGCAGGACTAGGTCAGAGATGTTCAAATATCCTACAATTGTCCTTGCTGTTTGTTTGACAAATATTATTTCTACTCCTCGTTCATGTTTCTCACTTCCTGAATATATTATTGTATATTTATCTGAGTTTATCTTCCCTGCATCTGTTCATCTAACTTCACTCATTCCTAATATGTTGATCTTCATCCTTTCCATTTCCCTCTTTACATTTTGTAATTTTCCACCCTGGAACAGACTTGTAATATTCCATGTTGCTATTTTGAACTTGTTAGTTTTGCCACCAGTAGCTTGATGACGATCTGGCTCGTGAGCTGCCCTACCGGACGAGGCTGTTCCAGAGGAACATCCATTAACGTCATTCATGATGAATCAGTTATTCTGTTCAAGCATACCTATTCTTGGGAACTACAACAGTGATTTCCCATTGTCTTCTGTTGGTTTGTGTACGGACTCTCTGCTAGCCTTTGGACTCCCTGTCCTACCTGCGAGGCAGCGGGAGCGAGAGGTTTTAGGGCACCTCTTACCCACCTAGCATTCCCTTCACTGAGCACATGAGGCATTTTATAGGAGTAGTAGAGCCACATACCACCCCACCTCGCTCTCTGAGACTACCGTGAGTTGGTCCATGCCTGCATATTTGGGTAAACCCTTATTCCCAGGGATCCTCCATATCTGGAGGACATTCACCATCTGCCACCTGTGACGCGCTGGGTTGAGGATGGTCACCCCAGCTTTACCCCAGGCTGTACAAGCATATTACCCTAAAATGTCAGGAAGCAAAGGGGATGACCAGGAAGAATATGTATGGAAGTAGTAAATGACATATAGAAGAGAAATGGTGTGACATGACATCAAGCTACATGGCATGGTGTAGATAGGACACATATGCTTAAACTGCTTGTGGCACATAATACTGTACAGCAAAGATAAGGCAGAGGATTCATTCTTTCCACCAGACACATATGCAGTATATATATAATATGTCTCATTGTGTCATACATGTTTATGTAATGAATGAGAAAGTTTTTGTCTTGTCATTCATTTTCTGCAACAGATATTCATCCTGAAGATAGAGAGAGAAAACCAGAAGGTGCCATCATATATATTTCGTCACTTCTCCGAGTTTGTGGAGTTTCGGGACAAGCTGAATGAGATGTTTCCCTTAGCATCATGGCCAAATTTTTCAACCAGGTCTGTCCTTTCTCACTGTGCTCTGTATGTGTGCATGTCATAGATTGTGCTCTATATGTGTATTTGTCATAGACTGTGGTGTAAATGTGTGTTTGTCATAGACTGTGGTCTGTATGTGTGCATGTCATAGACTGGACTGTATATGTGTGTCTGTCATAGGCTGTGCTCTGTATGTGTGCATGTCATAGATTGTTCTCTATATGTGTGTCTGTCATATACTGTTCTCTGTATATGTGCATGTAATAGACTGCTTTATATGTGTGACTGTGCTTTGTATATGTGCATGTCATAGACTGTCCTCTGTATGTGTGTCTGTAATAGACTGTGCTCTATATGTCTGCATGTCATAGGCTTGCTTTATATGTGTGTCTGTCATAGACTGTGCTGTAAATGTGTGTCTGTCATAGACTGTGCTGTAAATGTGTGTCTGTCATAGACTGTGCTCTGTATGTGTGCATGTCATAGACTGTGCTCTATATGTGTGTCTATCGTAGACTGCTGTATATGTGTCTGTCATAAACTGTTCTGTATGTGCATATCATAGACTGTGCTGTATATGTGTGTCTGTAATAGACTGTGCTGTATATGTGTGCATGTCATAGGCTTGCTTTATATGTGTGTCTGTCATAGACTGTGCTGTAAATGTGTGTCTGTCATAGACTGTGCTCTGTATGTGTGCATGTCATAGATTGTGCTGTATATGTGTGTCTGTCATAGACTGTGCTCTGTATGCATGTCATAGACTGTGCTGTATATGTGTGTCTGTAATAGACTGTGCTCTGTATGCATGTCCTAGACTATGTTGTATATGTGTGTCTGTAATAGACTGTGCTCTTTATGTGTGCATGTCATAGGCTTACTTTATATGTGTGTCTGTCATATACTGTGCTGTAAATGTGTGTCTGTCATAGATTGTGCTGTATGTGTGTGTCTGTCATAGACTGTGCTCTGTATGTGTGTCTGTCATAGACTGCTGTATATGTGTGTGTCTGTCATAGACTGTGCTGTATATGTGTGTATGTTATAGGCTGTGATGTATATGTGTATCTCATAGGCTGTGCGGTATATATGTGTATGTCATAGACTGTGCTGTATGTGTGTATGTTATAGATTTTGCTGTATATGTGTGTATGTCATAGACTATGCTGTTGATGCTTCTATGTAATAGACTACTGTATATGTCATAGACTGTGCTGTATATGTGTGTATGTCAGACTGATTCATATGTGTGTATGTCATAGACTGTAATGTGTTTGTATGTGTGATAGACTGGTTTGTGTGTGTGATAGACTGATGTGTATGTATGATAGACTGATATGTATTATATAGACTGATGTGTATGATGTATGATGGAGTGATGTGCATGATAGACTGATGTGTATGTATGATAGATTGATGTGTATGTGTGATAGACTGATGTGTATGTGTGATAGACTGATGTGTATGTGTGATATACTGATGTGTATGTGTGATAGACTGATGTGTGTGTGTGTGATAGACTGATGTGTATGTGTGATAGACTGATGTGTATGTATGATAGACTAATGTGTATGTGTGATAGACTGATATATATGTATGATAGACTGATGTGTATGTGTGATAGACTGATATATATGTATGATAGACTAATATGTATGTATGATAGACTGATATATATGTATGATAGACTGATGTGTATATGTGATAGACTGATGTATATATATAATAGACTGTATGTGTGATAGACTGATATATATATATGTATGATAGACTAATGTGTATGTGTGATAGACTGATATATATGTATGATAAACTGCTGTGTATGTGTAATAGACTGATGTGTACGTGTGATAGACTGATGTGTACGATAAACTGATGTGTATATATGATAGACTGATGTGTATACATGATAGAATGATGCGTATGTGTGATAGACTGGTGTGTATATATGTGATAGACCGATGTGTATATATGTGATAGACTGATGTGTATGTATGATAGACTAATGTGTATGTGTGATAGACTGATGTGTGTATATGTGATAAACTGATGTGTATATATGATAAACTGACATATATGTGTGATATACTGATGTGTATGTATGATAGACTGATGTGTATGTATGATAGACTGATGTATATGATAGACTGATGTGTATGTATGATAGACTGATGTATTTGTTGAGTCAAGTTTCAGTGCATAGACCAGCAGATCATTGAACTTGTTCAGACATAGGTTTTGTAGGCTGAAATACAATGTGACGAGGTACACTTTTACTGGTTTTCTATGGGAGAAGATGATCAAAGAAAGCTTGGCAGTGATTGTTGGAGGACAAGATGAAGTTATCTCAAAACACCACAAAAATGATAGTACAGAACACCACGGAGAAGGTAGTACAGAACACCACAGAGAAGGTAGTACAGAACACCACGGAGAAGGTAGTACACTACACCATGGAAAAGGTAGTACAAACACCACAGAGAAGGTAGTACAGAACACCACGGAGAAGGTAGTACACTACACCACGGAGAAGGTAGTACAGAACACCACAGAGAAGGTAGTACAGAACACCACGGAGAAGGTAGTACACTACACCATGGAAAAGGTAGTACAAACACCACAGAGAAGGTAGTACAGATGTAAGTGCTATACAAGTTCATTATTGTATCAACAACAGTAGCTTGGCAGATTTGTGAAAGTTGACAAAACTGTTGTGTTTATATGCTTGTTATTATCTGTAATCACCAACTAACAACATCCACAGGCTAGTGATTGGGCGTAGCAATATCAGGTCAGTTGCAGAAAGTAGAAAAGCAGAGATCGCAAACTTCCTCCGATACATGTGGAGCAAAACTGCAGAAATATCTCAGGTAAGACATGTTTGTACTTTCATCATTTGTACATTCATGCCTGGAAGTAATCATTTGTACCCTAGAAATTTGTACATTCATGCCTGGAAGTAATCATTTGTACCCTAGAAATTTGTACATTCATGCCTGGAAGTGATTGTTTGTTACCTAGAAATTTTTTTAATTCATGCATTGAAGTGATCATTTGTACCCTAGAAAGATGGCACTGAAAGTGAAGCTTGTTTGAGAATGTTTGTTTTATGTGAGTGTATATTTGGTAATAATACTCGGCATCAAGTGGAATGAATTCAAGAACAATACAGAGATAAGACAGATGACTGAACAACAACCAGTCTCATGGGTGATCAGGAAAAGGAGATGGACATGTGTTGGTCACTTGATGAGAAGAAATGATCAGAGAATCCCAAAACAAGCTATCAAGTGGAACACAACAGGCCGAAGAAAAAGAGGCAGACCGCGTGAAACTCTGAAGAGGACATTGTTAAGAAAGGCCAAATTAGCAAGCATGGAATCCTTTGATGAGGCTTAAAGACTCGCTGAGGACAGGAAGAATTGGCGAGCTACTTTGCGAGCCCTATGTGACGTTTAACGGCACGGGAAGGATATAAGATAAGATATTTGGTAAAAATGACTTGTCTGTAAATATGAGGGATGTTATGACAACATACAGCATGTAGATAAGATACAAAATTTAGATATAATTATATGTTTGTAAGAGTCATGTGTAACTGATGAGCATGTTGGCATGCAGTTTAGGCCCATATATAAGCCTGTCTTCTTCTTCTTCGTACGCTTCTACCATCAAGTTCGCCCCGTGATCCTACTGAATTTACTCCTGTGGTTCTCGCGATAATCTCATTTAGGATGGAGGCTCAGAGCATCATGGGGCTTGGGCCTATATTCTCGGTGGGTCACAGAAGCGAAATTGCGTGACACTGTGGTTTTCGTTGTACCAGTTCAGCCTTGAGTTATACTTTCACACCGGAAAACCTTGACGTAGTTTGGATATGAATACATCCCCGCTGGGTGAGAGATGGTTGTCTATCTAGACTGCACTGGTCCAGTGTCTCCAACTTCAGAATTTTGTGGTTGTGGCCGTTACCCTTCCTAGCAGTGACCAGGACAGAGCCCCTGCCCAGGAGGATGAATCCTGGCCACTAGTGAGTCTCACCCCTGGGTTAAGCCGGTTTAGGCATGTTATCCCAGTTCTGGCGCACACCGGGCGTGGCCAGCCTCTAGAGCAGAGGTGCCTTGGTATGGCTAGCCCTCACAGCTAGACCACTGGCCATACCTATTTAACTTCGCTTAAGCCTTTCCATCACCTTTTCCACGGCGGCACCATACAGCAACCCTAATCACATTTTTCTTCATTGGCCAGGAGTTTCAGCCCACGCACGGCAGCCAAAGAATCTCACCAACGGTGTACCATCGACATTTGATAGGGCAGACATTTGAAAGATGCATCACCGGCACAGAAGGCCATGCGATCAGCACAAAGTTATCCAGAGTCACCAGTTGGGATGTGCGCCCCGCAAAGGACAACAACGATTGGTTCTGAACTAATAAAAGCGCTCTTTCCACGAGGGTCGGAGCTTAGTAAGCATGTATTAGCTCTAGAATTGCCACAGTTATCCAAGTAGGATTGTGTCATCTAAGGAACTTCATCTGATTTAATGAGTTATTCACGGTTTCGCCGTGAGACAGTGTGAACTTAGACATGCATGGCTTAATCTTTGAGACAAGCTTATGACTACTGGCAGGATCAACCAGATAGCTTTCTTCACTGAACTGTAGTCGGATATCTGCTGACAGACTAACACGGGGCAAGGGAGACAGCGCTCTGCTCAGAGCGGGTCCCTTTCGACCTAGGCAGCGTTTCATTTCCTTTAACCACTGGTGGCAGCCAGCTCTCTCTGCTCTAATGAACGAGAAGAAATCGCACCTCCGACAACCAACGCATATTATATGCTGCAGACTCGATACTCTTTGCGAGAGATGGACCAGTTTCGAGACCATTTGTCGACAAAGCCGCAGTACACCACTGACGCGTTAGCATGAACTTGGCTAGCCGTTTATAGGCTTCACTTGACAGACAAACCACTTGCTTCTGCATTGGACCACCCTAACTCTCGCTGTCCGGGGAGGGAGTGAAGACCTTTCTCCCCACGCACAGAACTCGAGAGCGCTTTTTCACCAAAAGAACGGTCGGCCTGCTCTTTCAAAGCCAAAAGCAACCCGCACTGCTCAGCTGACCATTATAAACTTGTGAATGTGATGTGTATTTGAGGGATGTCTGTCATACCACAGCTTGTAAACATCTACAACTACACATTTAATGCCATATCATTATGTCTGTGACGTGTAGGCCTCTTGAAGACATACACTTGATTCTCACATCATTATGACTGTGACATATAGACCTATGGAAGACACTTGATGTGTCTGTCTGTCTGTGACTTTCAGTGTGAACTGGTGTACACTTTCTTTCATCCACTTCTGAGAGATGAGCAAGAGGCAGAGAAGACCAAGCTGACTGTTGCCAAACTTCGAGGTGAGCACCAGACTTTTCTATTTGACCAGATATTGATAAATTTAAACAGATAGATCTGGCCATTTTATTTGTATTTCTTATGTTTAGACAAGTTCAGCTACTTTTTTTTAACAAGTTCAACTACTTTATGTTTCTTGTGTTTGAACAAGTTCAACTACTTTATGTTTCTTGTGTTTGGACAAGTTCAACTACTTTATGTTTCTTGTGTTTGGACAGGTTCAACTACTTTATGTTTCCTGTTTTTGAACAAGTTCAACTACTTTATGTTTCTTGTGTTTGGACAAGTTCAACTACTTTATGTTTCTTGTGTTTGGACAAGTTCAACTACTTTATGTTTCTTGTGTTTGGACAAGTTCAACTACTTTATGTTTCTTGTGTTTGGACAGGTTCAACTACTTTATGTTTCTTGTGTTTGGACAGGTTCAACTACTTTATGTTTCTTGTGTTTGGACAGGTTCAACTACTTTATGTTTCCTGTTTTTGAACAAGTTCAACTACTTTATGTTTCTTGTGTTTGGACAGGTTCAACTACTTTATGTTTCTTGTGTTTGGACAGGTTCAACTACTTTATGTTTCTTGCGTTTGGACAAGTTCAACTACTTTATGTTTCCTGTTTTTGAACAAGTTCAACTACTTTATGTTTCTTGTGTTTGGACAGGTTCAACTACTTTATGTTTCCTGTTTTTGAACAAGTTCAACTACTTTATGTTTCTTGTGTTTGGACAGGTTCAACTACTTTATGTTTCCTGTTTTTGAACAAGTTCAACTACTTTATGTTTCTTGTGTTTGAACAAGTTCAACTACAGTGGAATCTCAGTTAAGCAGCACCCAGTTAACTGACAACACCAAAACAACAGCACTTTCAAAGTTATAAATTTAAACTGGAAATTTAGACATGTGAGACAAGACAGACATGCCTGGGCTTACGTTCTGGCAACACTGTGTAGAGCCCAGTTGCCTGGAGCACATGACTCCTGCACTCATGCTTCATACACTGCTCCCAGTCACTCGTTGGTTGGGAGATTTAGACAAGTCTTTTCCTATCATTCTCCTGATGACTATGAAATAATCGAACATGTACTGAGAAAGGAGGAAGATGATGACGAAAGGGAGGACAACGACATGCAGACCAATAAAGTTATGTGGAGGGAAGCTCATGAAGAACTACAGACTTTCATAAGATTTGTCAAGCAATGTTCATCCATGTCAGAATATGATGTTATGAGACTTCAGTGTATACACAGTCTATGTCAGAATATGATGTTATGAGACTTCGGTGTATACACAGTCTATGTCAGAATATGATGTTATGAAACTTCGGTGTATACACAGTCTATGTCAGAATATGATGTTATGAGACTTCGGTGTATACACAGTCTATGTCAGAATATGATGTTATGAGACTTCAGTGTATACACAGTCTGTGTCAGAATGTGATGTTATGATTCAGGCACTGCAGTAATAGTTACACTGTGGTGTCTTGCAGGTACTGTCAACAATCAGCCTGATCGCAGGAACAGTGTGGGGTCTTGATAACTGTTCAAATCTCTGATAAGACTGCTATCTTCTCACTTGTGGCTGGCTCACTTCAGACCTTCAGCTAAATCAAGTCCATGCTTTGTTGGGCCCAACAGTTTGATTCTGTTTAAAAGTGCACAGAAGAAATATGACAAGTTTAGACAACACATTAAGGCAGCAGACTGGGAACAGTCTCCATGTTTTCTTGATGAAAGTACTAAACTGAAGTTAGACAACACATTGGGAGCAGTCTCCATGTTTTCTTGATGAAAGTACTAAACTGAAGTTAGACAACACATTGGGAGCAGTCTCCATGTTTTCTTGATGAAAGTACTAAACTGAAGTTAGACAACACATTGGGAGCAGTCTCCATGTTTTCTTGATGAAAGTACTAAACTGAAGTTAGACAACACATTGGGAGCAGTCTCCATGTTTTCTTGATGAAAGTACTAAACTGAAGTTAGACAACACATTGGGAGCAGTCTCCATGTTTTCTTGATGAAAGTACTAAACTGAAGTTAGACAACACATTGGGAGCAGTCTCCATGTTTTCTTGATGAAAGTACTAAACTGAAGTTAGACAACACATTGGGAGCAGTCTCCATGTTTTCTTGATGAAAGTACTAAACTGAAGTTAGACAACACATTGGGAGCAGTCTCCATGTTTTCTTGATGAAAGTACTAAACTGAAGTTAGACAACACATTGGGAGCAGTCTCCATGTTTTCTTGATGAAAGTACTAAACTGAAGTTAGACAACACATTGGGAGCAGTCTCCATGTTTTCTTGATGAAAGTACTAAACTGAAGTTAGACAGCACATTGGGAGCAGTCTCCATGTTTTCTTGATGAAAGTACTAAACTGAAGTTAGACAGCACATTGGGAGCAGTCTCCATGTTTTCTTGATGAAAGTACTAAACTGAAGTTAGACAACACATTGGGAGCAGTCTCCATGTTTTCTTGATGAAAGTACTAAACTGAAGTTAGACAACACATTGGGAGCAGTCTCCATGTTTTCTTGATGAAAGTACTAAACTGAAGCTTACAGAGTTTTATTCTCTCATTCAGGTTCTGATGTCAACACTGACATGTGTTCTGTTGCAGAGAAGAAGAGTGTTATGACTTGTCAGCACTGACCTGTGTTCTGTTGCAGAGAAGAAGAGTGTTATGACTTGTCAGTGTATTCTGTTTCCTAAGAACTGAATCACACTTTGTCAGCAGAGTTAGTTGTACTGAGATAGTTAGGTTGTCATCACATTGATCATGTCACATTTTCTTCTATCAGCATGTTTTTCTGTTCATCTTGATGAGATAGTTATATTGTGATCAAATTTATCCCAACAGAACCTCTTGTTCATCGCATGTCAACTGCAGGTAACTCTGGCTTCCAAGGGGAGATTAAGCTGTCCATTCAGTACAAGAAAAATGCGCTCCAAGTGATGATAATGCATGTCCGTGGTCTGGTTAGTGTGTATGACATGTCAATCAATATTAAACTGATATCAGCATATTATACTGATATCAACATATAACATTAGTATCAGCTTATACTGGATATCAACATATTAAAATTCTCTCTCTCTTTCTCTGAGCCTTAAGTTCCCAAAGCATATGGGGTTTCTGCAAGAGTTTTCCCACACATGCCTGTCCCTTGGCTTTCTTTCCACTCTTGCCCAGGTGAGCCCTCTATTGCTCAACATCCTCTCTGTTGTTCTTCTCCTTGTCTCCTCTGCTCTACCCTTATGCCTGTTCCGTAGTGGTGTCCATCTTAGAGGTAGTGAGTTGTCAGTCATTCGGAGCACGTCCCATAGATGGCTATCAGAAAAATAAAACTAGCATACGCTTATCAGATGCTACACTGATGGAAGGGATCAGGACACTTCAAGAGCGAAAGTGATGGTGTCTTTATATAAATTAGGAGGAGGAAAGAATGGAGTGGCTTTTTACTTGGACAAATCAACATCAGAAGCATTACAAGGTTACAATCCAGTAAGTGATAGAATCCTCTCAACCAGACTTAAGGGCACTCCTAGAAATGTAACAACCGTCCAGATAACACATTGCAATCGACAACAGACCACGTATGAAAAAATGATATTGTATTAATAATGGGTGATTTTAATGCAAAGATTGGTACAGAAAGAGCAGAAGATGAAGGACATGTAGGGAAATTTAGCATAGGACATAGAAATGAGGCAGGTGATAATCTAACGGCGTTTTGCATGGAAAATGAGCTAATGATCGTTAACACAGTTTTTAAACAACATCCAAGAAGACTTTACACATGGACATCACCTGATGGGAAAACCAGGAATCAAATAGATTACATTTTAGTGCAAAGAAGGTGGAGGTCAAGTATAACATCAGCAAAAACTTTACCAGGTGCTGATTGTGACACGGACCATGAGTTATTAATAGCAGACATGAAGATAAAGATAAAAAAGACATTTAGGGGATCAAGACCACTCGGCTTTGATCTTATAAAAGTACCAGAAGAATACAGTATAGAAGTAAAGAACTGTTTCGAAATTCTGATGGCTGTACAGGAGGAGATGACACCAGATGAATTGGCTACGCAGGCTAGAGATATCTTAATAACAACAGCTAAAGAAATGGTTCCAGTAAAGAAAACACAAAAGTATGAATGGATCAGTGTCACCTTACTGAATGAAGTCACCTGTGACCATTATCAGTTTACTCACTGACACGTCACCCGTGATCGATATCAACTTACTGGCTGACATGTCACCTGTGACCGATATCATCTTACTGACTGATGTCAGCTTAACATATTAATATATAGCACTGGTGTCGGCTTGTATGGTCGAGATCATTCTATTAGTACAGGTATAAACTTACTTGACTAGTGTCATGTTTATAAGTATAAACTTACTTTATAAGTATAAACTTACTTGACCAATGTCATGTTTGTAAGTATAAACTTACTTGACCAGTGTCATGTTTTTAAGTATAACCTTACTTGACCAATGTCATGTTTGTAAGTATAAACTTACTTGACCAGTGTCATGTTTTTAAGTATAACCTTACTTGACCAATGTCATGTTTGTAAGTATAAACTTACTTGACCAATGTCATGTTTGTAAGTATAAACTTACTTGACTGATATGCTTTTAAGTATAAACTTACTTGACCAATGTCATGTTTGTAAGTATAAGCTTATTTGACTGATGTCATGTTTGTAAGTATAAGCTTATTTGACTGATGTCATGTTTGTAAAGAAATCAGAGATTCAACATTTGTTCTGATTTTTATGAAAATAAAGAGCCCTTCTCTTTGTCTGTTGTGCAGCCGGAAGTCCCACAGTTGCCAAGTCCGTACGTGAAGACCTACCTCTTGCCAGACCCAGACAAACAGACCAAACTTAAGACCAAGACAGTCAAGAATACAAGTCACCCTACTTTCAATGAATTGGTGAGTGGAGTAGGTTTTTGTGAGGGTGGGAACTAGTGGAGCAGATTTTTGTGAGGGGGTGGGAACTAGTGGAGCAGATTTTTGTGAGGGGGGTAGGAACTAGTGGAACAGGTTTGTGTGTGTGGGGGGGTGGGAACTAGTGGAGCAGGTTTTTGTGAGGGGGGTAGGAACTAGTGGAACAGGTTTTGGGGTGAGGGAAGGGTAGGAACTAGTGGAGCAGGTTTTGGGGTGAGGGAAGGGTAAGAACTAGTGGAGCAGGTTTTGGGGTGAGGGAAGGGTAAGAACTAGTGGAGCAGGTTTTTGTGGCAGGTGGATGGGAACTAGTGGAGCAGGTTTTTGTGGCAGGTGGATGGGAACTAGTGGAGCAGGTTTTTGTGGCAGGTGGGTGGGAACTAGTGGAGCAGGTTTTTGTGGCAGGTGGATGGGAACTAGTGGAGCAGTTTTTGTGGGGGGGATGGGAACTAATGGAGTAGGTTTTTGTGGGGGGGATGGGAACTAATGGAGTAGGTTTTGGGGAGGGGTGTGAAGTGTTCTAGTTGTGCAGGTTTTTGTGAAAGGGGGGGGGGTAGGAACTAGTGGAGCAGTTTTGTGTGTGTGGGGGTGGTGGTAGGAACTAGTGGAGCAGTTTTTGTGGCGGGGTGGGAACTAGTGGATCAGGGTTTTTCTTGTAGTGGGAGATAGTGGAGCAGGTTTTTATTGGGGGGGGGGGAGGGGGAAGGGGGGTGGGAATTATTGGAGCAGATTTTTGTGGGGGTTAGAATATAGGAACATCTGGAGCAGGTTTTTGTGGGGGTTAGAATATAGGAACATCTGGAGCAGGTTTTTGTGGGGGTTAGAATATAGGAACATCTGGAGCAGGTTTTTGTGGGGGTTAGAATATAGGAACATCTGGAGCAGGTTTTTGTGGGGGTTAGAATATAGGAACATCTGGAGCAGGTTTTTGTGGGGGTTAGAATATAGGAACATCTGGAGCAGGTTTTTGTGGGGGTTAGAATATAGGAACATCTGGAGCAGGTTTTTGTGGGGGTTAGAATATAGGAACATCTGGAGCAGATTTTTGTGTGTATGGAGGGGGGTAGGAACTAGTAGAGCAGGTTTTTGTGGGGGGGATGGGAACTAATGGAGTAGGTTTTTGTGGGGGGGATGGGAACTAATGGAGTAGGTTTTGGGGAGGGGTGTGAAGTGTTCTAGTTGTGCAGGTTTTTGTGAAAGGGGGGGGGGTAGGAACTAGTGGAGCAGTTTTGTGTGTGTGGGGGTGGTGGTAGGAACTAGTGGAGCAGTTTTTGTGGCGGGGTGGGAACTAGTGGATCAGGGTTTTTCTTGTAGTGGGAGATAGTGGAGCAGGTTTTTATTGGGGGGGGGGGGGGGGGGGAAGGGGGGTGGGAATTATTGGAGCAGATTTTTGTGGGGGTTAGAATATAGGAACATCTGGAGCAGGTTTTTGTGGGGGTTAGAATATAGGAACATCTGGAGCAGGTTTTTGTGGGGGTTAGAATATAGGAACATCTGGAGCAGGTTTTTGTGGGGGTTAGAATATAGGAACATCTGGAGCAGGTTTTTGTGGGGGTTAGAATATAGGAACATCTGGAGCAGGTTTTTGTGGGGGTTAGAATATAGGAACATCTGGAGCAGGTTTTTGTGGGGGTTAGAATATAGGAACATCTGGAGCAGGTTTTTGTGGGGGTTAGAATATAGGAACATCTGGAGCAGATTTTTGTGTGTATGGAGGGGGGTAGGAACTAGTAGAGCAGGTTTTTATGGGGGAGGGGGGACTGTAACTAGTGGAGCAGGTTTGAAAGGTGGGGTCTTGTAGAGAAGGTTTAGGTGGATTCTAGTGAAGGATTATATGGGTGCTTGTGGAACAGGTTTGAAGGGTGGGAGCTTGTGGAGAAAGTTTAGGTGGGAGCTAGTGGAACATGTTTGAAGGATGGGAGCTTATGTAGAAGGTTTAGATGGGGGCTAGTGGAACATGTTTGAAGGATGGGAGCTTGTGTAGAAGGTTTAGATGGGGGCTAGTGGAACATGTTTGAAGGATGGGAGCTTGTGTAGAAGGTTTAGATGGGAGCTAGTGGAACATGTTTGAAGGATGGGAGCTTGTGTAGAAGGTTTAGATGGGGGCTAGTGGAACATGTTTGAAGGATGGGAGCTTGTGTAGAAGGTTTAGATGGGGGCTAGTGGAATATGTTTGAAGGATGAGAGCTTGTGTAGAAGGTTTAGATGGGGGCTAGTGGAACATGTTTGAAGGATGGGAGCTTGTGTAGAAGGTTTAGATGGGAGCTAGTGGAACATGTTTGAAGGATGGGAGCTTGTGTAGAAGGTTTAGATGGGGGCTAGTGGAACATGTTTGAAGGATGGGAGCTTGTGTAGAAGGTTTAGATGGGGGCTAGTGGAACATGTTTGAAGGATGGGAGCTTGTGTAGAAGGTTTAGATGGGAGCTAGTGGAACATGTTTGAAGGATGGGAGCTTGTGTAGAAGGTTTAGATGGGAGCTAGTGGAACATGTTTGAAGGATGGGAGCTTGTGTAGAAGGTTTAGATGGGGGCTAGTGGAACATGTTTGAAGGATGGGAGCTTGTGTAGAAGGTTTAGATGGCAGCTAGTAGAACAGGTTTGGAAGGTGGGAGTTTGTGGAGAAGGTTTAGGTGGGGGCTAGAGGTGCATGTTTGAAGGATGGGAGCTTGTGTAGAAGGTTTAGATGGCAGCTAGTAGAACATGTTTGGAAGGTGGGAGTTTGTGGAGAAGGTTTAGGTGGGGGCTAGAGGTGCATGTTTGAAGGATGGGAGCTTGCGTAGAAGGTTTAGATGGGGGCTAGTGGAACATGTTTGAAGGATGGGAGCTTGTGTAGAAGGTTTAGATGGCAGCTAGTAGAACAGGTTTGGAAGGTGGGAGCTTGTGGAGAAGGTTTAGGTGGGGGCTAATGGAACAGGTTTGAAGAGTGGGAGCTTGAGGAGAAGGTTTAGGTGGGGGCTAGTGGAATAGGTTTGAAGAGTGGGAGCTTGAGGAGAAGGTTTAGGTGGGGGCTAATGGAACAGGTTTGAAGAGTGGGAGCTTGAGGAGAAGGTTTAGGTGGGGGCTAGTGGAATAGGTTTGAAGAGTGGGAGCTTGAGGAGAAGGTTTAGGTGGGGGCTAATGGAATAGGTTTGAAGAGTGGGAGCTTGAGGAGAAGGTTTAGGTGGGGGCTAGTGGAATAGGTTTGAAAGTGGGAGCTTGAGGAGAAGGTTTAGGTGGGGGCTAGTGGAATAGGTTTGAAGAGTGGGAGCTTGAGGAGAAGGTTTAGGTGGGGGCTAATGGAACAGGTTTGAAGAGAAGGTTTAGGTGGGGGCTAATGGAACAGGTTTGAAGAGAAGGTTTAGGTGGGGGCTAATGGAACAGGTTTGAAGAGAAGGTTTAGGTGGGGGCTAGTGGAATAGGTTTGAAGAGTGGGAGCTTGAGAAGGTTTAGGTGGGGGCTAATGGAACAGGTTTGAAGAGAAGGTTTAGGTGGGGGCTAATGGAACAGGTTTGAAGAGTGGGAGCTTGAGGAGAAGGTTTAGGGGGGGCTAATGGAACAGGTTTGAAGAGTGGGAGCTTGAGGAGAAGGTTTAGGTGGGGGCTAGTGGAATAGGTTTGAAGAGTGGGAGCTTGTGGAGAAGGTTTAGGTGGGGGCTAATGGAACAGGTTTGAAGAGTGGGAGCTTGAGGAGAAGGTTTAGGTGGGGGCTAATGGAACAGGTTTGAAGAGAAGGTTTAGGTGGGGGCTAATGGAACAGGTTTGAAGAGTGGGAGCTTGAGGAGAAGGTTTAGGTGGGGGCTAATGGAACAGGTTTGAAGAGAAGGTTTAGGTGGGGGCTAATGGAACAGGTTTGAAGAGTGGGAGCTTGAGGAGAAGGTTTAGGTGGGGGCTAGTGGAATAGGTTTGAAGAGTGGGAGCTTGAGGAGAAGGTTTAGGTGGGGGCTAATGGAACAGGTTTGAAGAGAAGGTTTAGGTGGGGGCTAATGGAACAGGTTTGAAGAGTGGGAGCTTGAGGAGAAGGTTTAGGTGGGGGCTAGTGGAATAGGTTTGAAGAGTGGGAGCTTGAGGAGAAGGTTTAGGTGGGGGCTAATGGAACAGGTTTGAAGAGAAGGTTTAGGTGGGGGCTAATGGAACAGGTTTGAAGAGTGGGAGCTTGAGGAGAAGGTTTAGGTGGGGGCTAGTGGAATAGGTTTGAAGAGTGGGAGCTTGAGGAGAAGGTTTAGGTGGGGGCTAATGGAACAGGTTTGAAGAGAAGGTTTAGGTGGGGGCTAATGGAACAGGTTTGAAGAGTGGGAGCTTGAGGAGAAGGTTTAGGTGGGGGCTAGTGGAATAGGTTCGGGGGATAGAGACTTGTGGAAAAGGTTTAGGTGGGGCCTGGTGGAACAGGTGTAGAAAGTTTAGGTGAGGGCTAGTGGCTTTTTGGAATTGCCATAGACTTCATAATGAAAAAATGTTGCAAAGGTAAAACGGGCATTGATTGGGTACGTGAGACCCAACTAGAAGATCTTGATTTTGCTGATGACATAACTCCTTATCAGCAACAATGTGAATTTCATGCAAGAAAAAACAGATAGCCTGTCTTCATTGGCTAGCAAAATAGGACTTGAAATCAACAAGGATAAAACAAAAATAATGAAGGTTCTCATTAATGACGAAGGACACATATGCATAGAATGAACTGCCATTGAAGAAGTAAACCATTTTGCATATCTCGGCAGCTACATAGACCAGGATGGTGACACCAGAAAAGAAGTTAGAATTTGAATTGCCACAGCAGCAGTGACCTTCAGTAATCTTGAGAACATATGGCATTCAGAAGTTATAAGCACAAAAACCTAGTTAAGATTATTCAGTTCAAATGTAATATCCACACTCATTTATGCATGTTAAAGCTGGAAATCAACTAAAGAAATAGACAAGAAATTAGTCTCTTTCAAAAACAAACGCCTAAGGAAAATACTTGGTATAAAGTGGAATGAATTCAAGAAGAACAGAGATCAGATAAATGAGCAAAAAATAACCTGTCTCATGGTTGATCAGAAAAAGAACTTGGACATATGTCGGTCATGTGATGAGAAGAAACAGTCCGAGAATACCCAAACAAGCTATCAAATGGAACACAACAGGCCGAAGAAAAAGAGATCAACAACTTGGAACTCTAAAGAAGTTTTGAAGGGTGTTAGCTTGTAGAGAAGGTTTGAAGGGTGGGAGCTTGTAGAGAAGGTTTGAAGGGTGGGAGCTTGTAGAGAAGGTTTGAAGGATGGGAGCTTGTAGAGAAGGTTTGAAGGGTGTTAGCTTGTAGAGAAGGTTTGAAGGATGGGAGCTTGTAGAGAAGGTTTGAAGGGTGGGAGCTTGTAGAGAAGGTTTGAAGGGTGGGAGCTTGTAGAGAAGGTTTGAAGGGTGTTAGCTTGTAGAGAAGGTTTGAAGGATGGGAGCTTGTAGAGAAGGTTTGAAGGATGGGAGCTTGTAGAGAAGGTTTGAAGGGTGGGAGCTTGTAGAGAAGGTTTGAAGGGTGGGAGCTTGTAGAGAAGGTTTGAAGGGTGGGAGCTTGTAGAGGAGGTTTGAAGGATGGGAGCTTGTAGAGAAAGTTTGAAGGATGGGAGCTTGTAGAGAAGGTTTGAAGGGTGTTAGCTTGTAGAGAAGGTTTGAAGGATGGGAGCTTGTAGAGAAGGTTTGAAGGATGGGAGCTTGTAGAGAAGGTTTGAAGGGTGGGAGCTTGTAGAGAAGGTTTGAAGGGTGGGAGCTTGTAGAGAAGGTTTGAAGGATGGGAGCTTGTAGAGAAAGTTTGAAGGGTGGGAGCTTGTAGAGAAGGTTTGAAGGGTGGGAGCTTGTAGAGAAAGTTTGAAGGGTGGGAGCTTGTAGAGAAGGTTTGAAGGGTGGGAGCTTGTAGAGAAGGTTTGAAGGGTGGGAGCTTGTAGAGAAGGTTTGAAGGGTGGGAGCTTGTAGAGAAGGTTTAGGTGGGAGCTGGTAGAACAGGTTTGGAAGGTGAGGGGCTTATGAAGAAGGTTTAGATGGGGGCTAGTGGAACAGGTTTGGGGGATGGGTGCTTATGAAGAAGGTTTAGATGGGGGCTGGTGGAACAGGTTTGGGGGATGGGTGCTTATGAAGAAGGTTTAGATGGGGGCTAGTGGAACAGGTTTGGGGGATGGGTGCTTATGAAGAAGGTTTAGATGGGGGCTAGTGGAACAGGTTTGGGGGATGAGATTTATGAAAAAGGTTTAGATGGGGGCTAGTGGAACAGGTTTGGGGGATGGGTGCTTATGAAGAAGGTTTAGATGGGGGCTGGTGGAACAGGTTTGGGGGATAGGTGCTTATGAAGAAGGTTTAGATGGGGGCTAGTGGAACAGGTTTGGGGGAATGGGGGCTTATGAAGAAGGTTTAGATGGGGGCTGGTGGAACAGGTTTGGGGGATAGGGGGTTATGAAGAAGGTTTAGATGGGGGCTATTGGAGCAGGTTTTGAGGTTGGAAGCTTGTGAAGAAGGTTTAGGTGGGGGCTAATGGAACAGGTTTAGAAGGTGGTGGCTTGTGGAGAGGGTTTAGGTGGGGGCTAGTAAAACATATTTGGAAGGTGGGAGCTTGTGTAGAAGGTTTAGGTGGACGCTAATGGAACAGGTTATGAAGGTGGGAGCTTGAGGAGGTTTAGGTGAGGGCTGTTTTAGCAGGTGTGGAGGATGGTGGCTTGTGGAGCAGGTGTGGAGGATGGTGACTTGTGGAGCAGGTGTGGAGGATGGGGGCTTGTGGAGCAGGTGTGGAGGATGGTGGCTTGTGTAGCAGGTTTGGAGGATGGTGGCTAGTGGAGCAGGTTTAGGTGGGGGCTAGTGGAGCAGGTTTAGGTGGGGGCTTGTGGAGCAGGTGTGGAGGATGGAGGCTTGTGGAGCAGGTTTAGGTGGGGGCTAGTGGAGCATATTTGGAGGATGGGGGCTTGTGGAGCAGGTTTAGGTGGGGGCTAGTGGAGCAGGTTTGGAGGATGGGGGCTAGTGGAGCAGGTTTGGAGGATGGGGGCTAGTGGAGCAGGTTTGGAGGATGGTGGCTAGTGGAGCAGGTTTGGAGGATGGGGGCTTGTGAAGCAGGTTTGGAGGATGGAGGCTTGTGGAGCAGGTTTGGAGGATGGGGGCTATTGGAGCAGGTTTGTAGGTTGAGGCTTGTGGAGCAGGTTTGGAGGTTGGAGCAGGTTTGGAGGATGGAGGCTTGTGTAGTAGGTTTGGAGGATGGTGGCTATTGGAGCAGGTTTGAGGCTTGTGGAGCAGGTTTGGAGGTTGAGCTCCTGGAGCAGATTTGGAAGTTTGGGCAGGATTGTGGTCCATCTTGTGTTATACTATCTCAGTCTTGTCTGTCCCCAGCTCCAGTATGAATTGCCAAGGCAAGAGATGATGTACCGGTTGCTGCAGGTGACTGTCTGGGATCGAGATATGCTCAAAGAGAACAACTTTCTTGGTGCTGTCTACATTAGGCTCCGAGAGTTGGACTTGGACAAGGACAATGTGAAGTGGCATTCACTAGGCAGAATTCAGCTGCCAGATTTGTGACATGACAGGTTATGGATGTGACATGCAAGTGGTGGGTGTGACTGTCTGGAGCACACCATGTCAGTGGAATGTGTCAAATTTTTCATGTACAGCTTATGTCCATGCCCTGACTGAGTTGCAGTATTTCAGAGAGTTTATTCAGCAACAACCATGATAGCACAAATATGTTCTGCCATTATTAGACAGTCATTGTCCTCACCTTTCTCACATAGTTCATGTTGTTTTAAATGTGTACATGCAGGATCACATAATTATATGTGCATGTGTGTGTGATGCTGCTACAAGCTGTCAGGACAAACACAATATTCACAGTGTTCTATATCACTGTCAGTGATCATCTTTTCTGTACATGGAACTTCAGAACTTCTCCTTTTCTCACATTCTGTCTCCTCTCTCTCTCTGCCTTAATATTTGCAAACATTTCTCCGGTTCTTTATCTTTCTCCAGACAAAAGCTTGCATACATCTCTCTGTGTTAAAATCTGCAAGGCCTGTCCAGAAAAATAAACCAGACTCTTGTAAATAAAAAATGTTTATCTTTACTTATCTGTACATTCTAACTAGTCTCCTTCACAATAGTTCTCTCCGCTGTAGATAAACCACTCCCAGCATATTTTTCAGTTTTTTAATGTGTCCTGGAATTCGATTTCGGGGATAGCATGCATGTCTCATAGTAAATCTTCTGTGGTCTGAAATCAATGACTTTTAAGGGTGAATTTCAACTTTGGTGGAAAAGTCTACAGGGGCCAAATCTGGAGGGTGGGTGTGTGACAAGAGGTGCTGCCTGTTTTGCCAAAAGAAATTACAAATAAGCCATCATGTTTGTGCAGGTGCAATGTCATGAAGCAGCGTCCTGGTTTTGTTTCCGGCCTCTCTCAGCTGCCTCTCTTGACATGGTCTGACCGTGTGGAATAAACTCATGTCGAACGGTGTCCTTCCAGTCAAACATGACAGCTGATAGAACCTTCACATTTGAGCAACACTGATGGGGTTTTTTTGGTCGAGGTCATGTCATTTCAAACCACTGTGACAATCCTCTTTTTGTTTTTTGACATCTTGGCCATAAGTCCACGTTCTGTCACCTGTTATGACATTTTTCAGAAAGTTTTCATCAGCATTGGAACGAGCAAACAGCTGGTGACCGATTGTGACTTTGTTCTCTGCTCGTTTGTCAGCATATACAAGGCAGAGTTAGAGGCCACATGACGCATGCTGAGTTTTTCTTTTAAGATCATGTGACAGCCCTACTTCTTTGGTCACAGACAGGCGGGCGGGCGGACACCGGTTTGTATGAAGTACAGGATTAATGTTTTTTTTATTCTGGTCGTCCTTGAATGTAGACGGTTGTTCAGATCTGGGATCATTTTCTTCCAGATTTGAAATGTTTCTGCCACTTGTAGCATTGTGCATGGGTCAAACAGCTGCTCCCATAGGCCTGTTGGTGCATTTGAGGAAAACTTTTACTTCATCTGAAACAGAACTTCATGTAGACATATTGCTGTCATGGGCCTGTTGAAGCATTTGAAAAGTTTAAGTAAAACTTTTACCTAATCTGAAACAGAACTTCATGTGAACATACTGCTCTCACAAGCCTGTTGAAGCATTTGAAAAGTTTAAGTAAAACTAATCTGAAACAGAACTTCATGTAAACATATTGCTCTCACAAGCCTGTTGAAGCATTTGAAAAGTTTAAGTAAAACTTTTACCTAATCTGAAACAGAACTTCATGTAAACATACTGCTCTCATAGGCCTGTTGAAGCATTTGAGTAAAACTTTTATCTAATCTGAAACAGAACTTCATGTGAACATATTGCTCTCACAAGCCTGTTGAAGCATTTGAAAAGTTTAAGTAAAACTAATCTGAAACAGAACTTCATGTAAACATATTGCTCTCACAAGCCTGTTGAAGCATTTGAAAAGTTTAAGTAAAACTTTTACCTAATCTGAAACAGAACTTCATGTAAACATACTGCTCTCATAGGCCTGTTGAAGCATTTGAGTAAAACTTTTATCTAATCTGAAACAGAACTTCATGTAAACATATTGCTCAACCTGTCAAAAGTTGGCACATGCACTACAAAGATGTTCACTGTACCGCATGGAGATAGATTACTAACATCTGTGGTGTGATGTAGCTGTTATTAGAATAAAGGTCAAGGTCACTTTTATGCATACATGCAGCAGCTAATACCTCACTTTGTTGCTGCATCATGTTAGAAGTCTGGTTTCTGTTTGGACAGGCATTGTACAACATGAGATAATATTCTTTATGAACTTGTTCATTTTCTACAAGTATTTCTTGATCCTAATGCATACAAACTTTATGTTATAAATGATGTATGTGCCAAATCTAATTTTGTTGTGTATATATGTATCTCCAAGGCATACAGGAAGCTTTGTGCTGTGATGTGTACATGAAAAATCATACCCATAGATATTATCTTTGATAGCAGCATATGCCATGTTTTCTGCATTTTTGTAGCTTTCCTATCCTACCTTGTTCTGTTATATCATGTCCTGTTCTGTTATATTCTATCTTGCCTTATTCTGTCAGGTCCTGTTACAATATGTCCTGTCCTATCTTATCTTGTCCAGTCATGTCCTACCTGTCCTGTCTTATCTTGTCCAGTCATGTCCTACCTGTCCTGTCTTATCTTGTCCAGTCATGTCCTACCTGTCCTGTCTTATCTTGTCCAGTCATGTCCTACCTGTCCTGTCTTATCTTGTCCAGTCATGTCCTACCTGTCCTGTCTTATCTTGTCCAGTCATGTCCTACCTGTCCTGTCTTATCTTGTCCAGTCATGTCCTACCTGTCCTGTCTTATCTTGTCCAGTCACATCCTACCTGTCCTGTCTTATCTTGTCCAGTCATGTCCTACCTGTCCTGTCTTATCTTGTCCAGTCATGTCCTACTTGTCCTGTCATGTCCTACCTGTCCTGTCTTATCTTGTCCAGTCATGTCCTACTTGTCCTGTCATGTCCTGTCTTGTCTGGTCATATCCAGCCTGTCCTGTCTTGTCTTTTTCTCACCTTTCCTCTGCTGCCCCCTATCCTGCTATTAATTTATATAAAGAATATGTCATAGACATTTTTTGTGCTTGTTAGGGGTTTCATTATTCTGTTGTCAGAATTTTGAAGTTTTAGTTCGTGTTTGAAGTTCCTGTATGTATATATCCGTAAGACCACTTTCTTAATGTGTGTGTGTATGTGTGCATATGCTCACTTGAAACATACATATATTTATATGTTAGCACCAGGCATGTCGCAAGCTGTTCTGTTGTTGCAGCATCATAAAATGTATGTGATAAGACATGCACAGAAAGCTTTCAGAATGTTGGAAATGATAAAACAAGGCTGAGAATGTTGGAAATGATAAAACAAGGCTGAGAATGTTGGAAATGATAAAACAAGGCTCTGAATGTTGGAAATGATAAAACAAGGCTGAGAATGTTGGAGGTTAGTTAGTACCTGGACTCATGCAAGAAACATGTGCCTTAGAGAAATGATGCACATTATCATCAACATCAGAGCAGATGTCATCATTTTATCTTAATCTTCAACTGAAAAAGATGATGCACACTAACTATCATTAGCATCAGAGCAGATGTCATTTTAACTTAATCTTCAATTTAGAAAGATGATTTACACTATCATTAGCATCAGAACAGATGTCATCATTTTGTCTTAATCTTCAGTTTAGAAAGATGATTTACACTAACTATAATTAGCATCAGAGTGGATGTCATCATTATCTTAATCTTCAACTTAGAAAAATTATGCACACTGTCATTAACATCAGAGCAGATGTCATCTTCAGTGTCCCTAAGAAAGTGTGTGAGTATGTGAGTTTAGTTTTTTGTTTTCATGTTGAGCACAGAAGTAGAAGAGCAACAGACAAACCTGAGTTGCTTGAGAGAAGCAGACCTGATCTGTTCACCCTAGACTGTGTTTTTATTTTCAGCTTGTGATGTACACTTTTTTCTTATTTATGCAGTACCCATTTACTTTCATATTAGTTCTTATATATATGCAGTTTCTTGTCACCCACATACTTTCATATTAGTTCTTCTTATATATGCAGTTTCTTGTCACCTACATACTTTCATATTAGTTCTTATATATATGCAGTTTCTTGTCACCCACATAGTTTCATATTAGTTCTTTTATATACAATTTCTTGCCACCCATTTCCTTTCATATTAGTTCTTATTATGTTTGCAGTTTCTTGTCACTCACATACTTTCATATTAGTTCTTATTAATGTAGTTTCTTGTCACCCACATACTTTCATATTAGTTCTTTTCATATATGCAGTTTCTTGTCATCCACATACTTTCATATTAGTTCTTTTCATATATGCAGTTTCTTGTCATCCACCTACTTTCATATTAGTTCTTATATATGCAGTTTCTTGTCATCCACATACTTTCATATTAGTTCTTCTTATCTATGCAGTTTCTTGTCATCCACATAATTTCATATTAGTTCTTTTTATATATGCAGTTTCTTGTCATCCACATACTTTCATATTAGTTCTTTTCATATATGCAGTTTCTTGTCATCCACCTACTTTCATATTAGTTCTTATATATGCAGTTTCTTGTCATCCACATACTTTCATATTAGTTCTTTTCATATATGCAGTTTCTTGCTTGTCATCCACATACTTTCATATTAGTTCTTTTCATATATGCAGTTTCTTGTCATCTTCAATCACAAGTTTTACATAGTCCCTGATAATTTTATTTTGTAGTAGATTCATTATTTATACTCTTTTTTTTATATATTTTTTTTTATGTTGTATACATTAGTACAAGTTGTTCTTATATGTGCAGTTCTGAATGTTTGATGGATTAGTAGAAGTTGTATTTATATACGCACTTCTGAATGTTGGATAGATTACACTATAAATTGTACTTTTATATAATTTCTGAATCATGATTTTGTATGCTGCTTTCTGACAATGAGAAACACACTGTTCAAACAAGACCAATCTTTCAAATATGTTTTCTCTGCTGTTTCTTTGTTCTTCATGCACTTGTCTTGTGTGTCTGATGTGGGAACTTCATGCACTTGTCATGTGTGTCTGATGTGGGAACTTCATGCACTTGTCATGTGTGTCTGATGTGGGAACTTCATGCACTTGTCTTGTGTGTCTGATGTGGGAACTTCATGCACTTGTCATGTGTGTCTGATGTGGGAACTTCATGCATTTGTCATGTGTGTCTGATGTGGGAACTTCATGCATTTGTCATGTGTGTCTGATGTGGGAATTTCATGCATTTGTCATGTGTCTGATGTGGAAACTTCATGCATTTGTCATGTGTCTGATGTGAACTTCATGCATTTGTCATGTATGTCTGATGTGAGAACATCTCATTTTCTGAGTTGGTGAATCATAATACATTTACACTTCGACTTGTCTGCAGCATAGAACATCTAGATTGTTGAGTCTGCCTGGAGCATAGAATGTCTAGATTGTTGAGTCTTTTGCCTGGAGCATAGAACATTTAGATTGTTGAGTCTGCCTGGAGCATAGAACATTTAGATTGTTGAGTCTGTCTGGAGCATAGAACGTTTAGATTGTTGAGTCTGCCTGGAGCATAGAATGTCTAGATTGTTGAGTCTGCCTGGAGCATAGAATGTCTAGATTGTTGAGTCTGTCTGGAGCATAGAATGTCTAGATTGTTGAGTCTGCCTGGAGCATAGAATGTCTAGATTGTTGAGCCTGCCTGGAGCATAGAATGTCTAGATTGTTGAGTCTGCCTGGAGCATAGAATGTCTAGATTGTTGAGTCTTTTGCCTGGAGCATAGAATAAGAGAATGTGATAAGGTGTCCCAGTACCTTGGTGTAGAGTATGAGAATAGATAAATAGTGATTGTATCTACACTCTAGGCTGTCCTCATTATCCAGTGAATAGTAAGACTTATTTATGTTTCACATTCATTCATTTTTCTATGGACATTTTTTTTTTTCATTTGTTTGACCAAATTTCCATTGATACTAACTCCAAGCAGTCAGGTTTATACATAAAAATCTTAGTCCACTTCTACCATCAGTTTCATGAGCTTATCATGTTGCCGAGTGACAGGTTGTATGGAAGTTTTGGTCAGAATTTGATGATAATTATGCATGAAATCTTTCAGTGCAGAAGAAAATAATGTGGATTGTTTACTGAATGTGATTATAGAAGTGTTCTTATTCATTGATGTATTGAGTTAATCAAGTTTTTGTGTTGGATGCTTGGGGGCCTGTAGGATGAAAGTAACAAGTGTTGGATTCATGAGAATCCATGGCTCATCAACCATCCATGTGGGAGTCGGAATATTCAAAGTTTGTTCCAGACCACAGCTGACCTATCTCATGTACTGTTTCAGGGGAATTTTTCTTCAATGGGGCTGTGTAGAAATTGTAGGTTTAGAATGTAGAATGTTTCTGGAAAGTCTAGGATCTTAAGCAGTCCTAGAAGAGCATGCGTTTAGTTTCTGGAAAGTCTAGGACCTTGAGCAGTCTTAAATGAGTGAGTGAACAAACGAACTTTATTTTGTAAGGATGAAGAATTAGATACACAAGATCACTTGATATTTCGCCCTTTACTTCAGATATTCAGTCAGCATGTACTACACAAAACATTTGTTCATCTGCCCAGAATTTATTCTGTGAGGGACGTCCAGAAAGTAATGCACCACATCATTTTTCTCAGCAGCTGTTTATTCAAAAAGCATGAAATTCATACACAACATACATGGATATGTCATGTAAGCATCGGTATTATTCAACATAATCCCCATCAACTTGTACGGCTTTACGTCAGTGCTAAACAAGTGCATGTATTCCTACCCCATACCAGATTTTCTCTTGATTATGTCGCCATTTCTTCGCTGCATGAATCACTCCTTCCTCATCTTCAAAACTTATCCCTCAGATTGCATCTTTAAGTGGACCAAACAGATGGAAATCAGAGGGTGCCAAATCGGGACTATAGGGTGGAAGGGGTAGTACAGTCCAACCTAATTTGGTGGTTGCTTCCCATGTTGCCAGACTTGTGTGAGGGCGCGCATTGTCGTGAAGGAGAAGCAGGTCTGCTAGATTCTTGTGTGGCCGAACTCTGCGAAAATGTTGAGTTTTTTCAGTGTCTTAATGTAAAGCTTGTGAGTTGATTGTCTCTCCTCTTGACATAACATCCACAAGAATCACACCTTCAATGTCCCAAAAGACAGTGATCATGACCTTTCCAGCTGAAGGAGTTGTCTTGAATTTCTTTCTTCATGGTGATTGCAGATGATGCCACTCCATTGACTGTCTTTTTTGTCTGAGGTTCAAAATGATGTGGCCAGGTTTCATCACCTGTTACTATCTTAGCCAAAAAAGTTCTCTCCCTCAGCATTGAAACGTCCCAACAATTCAGAAGATATTGCTTTCCTTTGCAGTCGATGGTCATTTGTGAGACTTTGAGGAACTCATCTTGCGCAAACCTTAGAAAATCTGAGAGCTTTTGTAACTGCATTTGCACTACCATTGCAGATGGACAGCTTTAAGGCCAACTGTTGAGTAATGATGCGCCTATCAGTAAGAATAATGCCCTCAGCGCATTTCAACATTTCTGCCTTGGTGGCTGTGGCAGGATGTCCACAGCACAGCTGATCATGCAACTCTTTCTCTCCATTTGTTGATTCTTTTATTCTTTGAACCCAGCGACTGACTATACTCCTGTCAACTGCAAAACTTCCATGCACATCACATAGATGCTTGTGAATGTTCACAACACTTTCCTTCTCTGCAACAAGAAATTCTGTCAGAATTGGCTGCTTATACCGCAAGTTGCTAACGTGCTCCATTTCAGTGGTTAGGGCAGCCATATTCTTTGACCAGTTCACACATTCAGCACATGCCAAATTTAAAATTTGCAAAATTTTATGCATCTGTCTTCATTATTGGCTGAAAAAAATAATGTGGTGCATTACTTTCTGAAAGCCCCTCGTATATTATTTGTCATGAAACATTTTGCCTTAAATGTTGACTTGTCAGTAGTTGAACAGAATTTCAGTATTTCTTGTCAGCTGTAACATCAGCAGTATCATGATTGTAGAAGCTGTGATTGTGGAAAGATTATTGTCTCATCTCTGGACACTTCACGTTTGTGTGATGAACTGTCCGTGACCTGTGCGTCTTCGTTAAATGTTCCCTAACAAAACCACATGGACAGACATGGAACACTTTAGACTTTCACTTGGTGCTGGCAGGAGAGTTGCTCTTTATGTTTCGGGCAACTATATTTTTGGACTGGATGTTTGTCTTTTTCCTTAATTTTATGGGGAATAATCATTTTCTTTCAAGGAGGCCATTGTCTTGCACATTGTTTTTTTTATTGTTTTTTTTTCTCCAAGTTGCCTTTTAAAATGTAAATGACCAAGTATGGACTTGAGCATAGTCCCTTATTAATGTCACCAATTTTTATTTGAATATAACATGTCCCCATCATGCAGATACATGCTGTAACATACATACGTGTGGATAACATAGTCCAGTATTCACTCTGTACACATGGTCTCCATGTTTTGCGCAAGTATGAGAGCTAGCTGAACTGTCAGTTAACATAACACATGGTCATATGAAGATAGCTCTCTTTTAACGTAACACATGGTCATGTGAAGATAACTCTCTTTTAACATAACACATGGTCATATGAAGATAGCTGTCTGTTAACATAACACATAATCATGTGAAGATAGCTCTCTGTTAACATGCCTCTGTTAGCTGTACTGCTTTGGTACCATTGTCTTTGTGTAATTTCTGTGTACTGTGTTGTTGTCCATCTAGACTTTCCTAACTCCTCTGTGATGTGCTGCTTTATTTTTTGATGATTACAGATGATGATGCTTCTGGCTGCATGGCAGGGCTACATTATTGCCAGTTTATATTTTGTTTATATGACTTCATAGATCATTGTTCCATGTTTATTTCTTGTTGTTTATATGACTTCATAAATCATTATTCCATGTTTAGTTCTTGTTTATATGACTTCATAAATCATATTTCCATGTTTTAATTATTGTTGTTTATATGACTTCATAAATCATTGTTCCACATTTAGCTCTTGTTTATATGACCATGAATCATTGTTCCATATGTAGTTCTTGTTTACATGACTTCATAAATTATTGTTCCATGTTTAGTTCTTGTTTACATGACTTCATAGATCATTGTTGTTAAGTTCTTGTGTTCATGACTCCATAGATCTTTGTTCTTTGTTTAGTTATTGTTTATATGGCATCATAGTTCATTGTTCCATGTTTCATATCTCTTTCATCAGTTGATATGTGTTATATTGCCACTTACATTTAAATCCTACAACAAAATGTACGTTTGTTGTATTCTGCACAGTTCTTCACTAATAATTCAGTTTTTTTGTTTTCCTAGTACACATTTTGCTCTTAATGTTGAGACTGTCACTTATGGTCATGTGTCACATACAGTTATGTGTCATATACTCTTATGTGTCACATACAGTTAGTACATACATGTAGTGTGGGAATTAAAACAGATTTAGTTTTATCATTTTTTTAAACTAAATTTTGTTTTACAGTTTTGATGGCCTGTGTTTGTAAATGATGAAGTTGTGGATATGTTTGTTTATTGTTGTTGACACACATATGTGTCTTTAGTTATGGCACGTATATGAGGTGTGATCAAAAAGTATCTGGACTGAATTTATAAAAAAAAGAACTACAAGAGTTGCTGATCTGAAATGTAGTCACTTTCGAAATAGTCCTTTTCTGTAGCAACATGCTTAGCCCAGCGCTGTTTCTGTTGCTGGAAGCATCTTTTGTAGTCATCCTCTGATACAGAGTAAACTGTCTCGTCACATTCCGTTGTATCTCATCAGCACGCTTAAATCTTTTTCTGGTGGTATTTTATGAGCAGGAAAACATCACAGGGTGTGATATCAGTTGAATATGGTGGCTGTTGGCAGTGCTTAGCAAGAAACTGCTGGACAAGTTGCCATGCATGGGCTGGCTCATTGTCATGGTGGAGTTCCACTTGCCACTTTCATTCATGCAGTGTCGGCCTTTTGCAACAAACAGCATCGGTCAAACACTGCAAAACTTGACAGTAGTGTCCCTTGCTGATTGTCTGTCATGATTCTTGATGGAGCATATTCCTGATGCACACTTCCACTGTAAGAAAAAACAGTAGTGTCCCTTGTTGATTGTCTGTCCTGATTCTTGATGGAGCATATTCCTGATGCACACTTCCACTGTAAGAAAAAACAGTAGTGTCCCTTGTTGATCGTCTGTCCTGATTCTTGATGGAGCATCACTGTCTTGAGATTGCTGCGGTTCTGTCGTGCTGTTTTGGTTCAGGAGATATCAAGGTCTTCCGCTGCCAAGACTGAGCCTTAGTTTTGGGGTCATACTCATAAACCTAAGATTCATCACCAGTTATGATTGTTTTTAACAAGTTTTAGTCATTTTCCACGCATTCTAGCAGCTGAAACATGGACAGATTCCAGTTTTTCTGACATGACATTTTACGATGAACAAATTCGCTACCATAAACAAAACAGACAACCTGGGAGACGTGACTTGTGCCCTCAGTCTGGATACTTTTTTATCACACCGCTTATGGCTATAGCTGTTATGGCACATACATATCACTAGTTATTCTGTAACAGTGTACACTATCACATATAAAATTCATATGTCACAGATAACAGAAAGTGTCACAGATAAGACACAGATACTACAGGTATCTTCAATGATACTGTAGGATGGAACATTGATGGATGCCTTTAGCAGAAGATGGCAGGCAGATGCCAGACTTTGAAAACTTGAACAGATAAAGGAGAAAGTAAAATGAAGATTTGCTGAAGAAGTTTTCTTCACTGTTTCTTGGCAGACCAAAGTGGCCAAAGTTCATTTCTCTTTCTGCACAAAATAGCTTAGTCCCAGCTCTCTCTTAGTACCCATAGTAATAGGCCTAGTCTAACAGGACAGGAACCACCTCCTTCTCTTAATATCCACAGTAACAGGCCTAGTCTAACAGGACAGGAACCATCTCCTTCTCTTAATATCCACAGTAACAGGCCTAGTCTAACAGGACAGGAACCACCTCCTTCTCTTGGTCCCCATACCACCCATTGCTTTATTTACTCCATTCAGGCAGTGAAAAAAATTGTCTGCCATAACTGGCCTCAAGCTGACAAGATGCTGTGCCTCAAACCTACATACATTGGTTGCAGAAAACATCAGCCTGCAGTCTCAGACCATGAAGACAGCATATATATTTGACAGACGGTTGATATAAGAACATTAGAACAACGGCAAACCTTGCAAGTGATTATTTATTGTTTAAAATGGTTGTTTATTATATATTCTTGTTTGTTTAATTTTGTTTATCTTTTTCTCTGATGAAGGCTTAAAGCCAAAATATTAGTTTGTTGTCTAGTTAACTGGTAAATAAGCTAACTTTCACAATTTTCTGCTGTGTGAAGTCACATGATCAGTGTCTGTATCCATTGTTGAAAGTCACATGATCAGTGTCTGTATCCATTGTTGAAAGTCACATGATCAGTGTCTGTATCCATTGTTGAAAGTCACATGATCAACACCAGTAGCAACTGAAAATGGCTCAAGAAGGTGCTTTTTCTTTCACTGGCAGATACAAAGTTTTTTTTTTTTTAATTCTCAGTGCTTGCACAAGCTTTTTTCTTTTGTGTAGACTCTTGTCATATTTTAAAAGCACTGACTGACTAACAGTGATGTCTGTGGACATCATGTGAATGTCTGTGATAATGTGTGATAAATTCTTGAAATATTACCAGCTGAATTGTTTGAAACTTACAATCCACTATCTGGTATCTGATATTCACTTATTTGTGGCTAAACTGGAAAGTGTGCATACACAAACCAGTGATGACTTTTTCTTCTTAGACAATGTTTTTGTTCTTAGACAATGTTTTTGAAGCATGAAGATGTTTGTACATGCTGTTGTACTTCATTTTAAGCATGAATATGTTTGTACAAGCTGTTACACTTCGTTTGATGCATGAATATGTTTGTACAAGCTGTTACACTTCATTTGATGCATGAGTATGTTTGTACAAGCTGTCACACTTCATTTGCCAAACAAATTCTGACATGCCTGATTGTAAAAGTATCTGATTGGCAGAACTGGCCACAGCAACATTTTAGATTTCCTGCCAGAGTTTGACCATCCTTGCCACAGATGGCACTGGACAGTTGCTGTCCCTGTTAGACAGTTTTTTTGTCAGTTACTTCCAAACTTGATAGCAGATGGAAGTCTGTCCTGGATGTCTTGGAAGTGTACATGAGAGCAACTATTACAAATATTATTTTAGAGTAAAGACTGCAAAACTGAAATGTTCTAAGATAAATGTTCTATTTTATGATACACATTTTACTAACATTGTCTGTGGGCATGCACGCACAGGATTAAGGTGAAGGACTTTTATTATGAAAATTTTCAGCCACAATTTCTAACCATTTATTTGTAGTCATTTTTTTTTATTTTAGTGTCCACAGTTCAGTTCATGGTGAGCTTTGTTTTAATGGGTACATCTTTTCTGTCTAGCCATCAGCATTAGAATAATGCCCCAAGATAGGACAGCACTAGAATAGTGCCCCAGGGTAGGACAGCACTAGAATAATGCCCCAAGGTAGGACAGCACTAGAATAATGTCTCAAGGTAGGACAGCACTACAATAATGCACCAGGATAGGACAGCACTAGAATAGTGCCCCAAGGTAGGACAACACTAGAATAGTGCCCCAAGGTAGGACAACACTAGAATAGTGCCCCAAGGTAGGACAACACTAGAATAGTGTCCCAAGGTAGGATAGCACTAGAATAGTGCCCCAAGGTAGGACAACACTAGAATAGTGTCCCAAGATAAGACAGCACTGGAATAGTGTCCCATAATAGGACAGCACTAGAATAATGCCCCAAGATAGAACAGCACTAGAATAATGCTCTAAGATAGGACAGCACTAGAGTAATGTCCCACGATATGGCAGCACTACAATAATATCTCAAGATATGGCAGCAGTAGAATAATGTCCCAGAGTTGAACAGCAATTCTGAAGATAGGACAGCACTAGAAAAAACTTCCCAAGATAGGACAAAACATAGTAGTGTCCCAAGATAGGGCAACACAAGATAGTGTCCCAAGACAGGATAGCATAGAATAGTGCCGACAGAGATATCCACCTTGACAGAGATGAATTACAAGAACTTGGACTTCTAGGTCAATTAATGCTTGCATTGTCTATTTCAGTTTTTTTTTTCTTAGTATTAATCTGAGTATGTGTTCTTTATGTTATGTTATTTGTTATATGTTATTTATTTCACTTCACGGCTTGTATTGTAGTACTGTACGTGGCTGCACATCAACAGATCAATGATGGCAAAAACAAATACATTTTTTGTTTTTGTTTTTTCATAGATGAAAGAAGTATTTATGTATGGAGGATGATGATGTTGACAGCAGTAAAAGTATTAGCCATGTTTCTTTAAGATGATTGTGTACAGAAACATGATGATGATGAAAATAATAATGTTTGTCTGAGAAAGAACTGTGTACAGAAACATGATGATGATGAAAGTAATGATATTGGTAAATGTTTGTCTTAAGTCCCTAAACATGACATCCTGATTGTTATGGGAGACTTCAACACCAAGGTAAGAAAAGATAACACCGATGATGAAAAAGTGATGAGAAAAGAAGGAACTGACATGGTAAATCAGAACAGAGAAAGATTAATTGAAATACGTCTTACAGAGGGACGGTCACTGGAGGCACAATATTTCCACACCAAGAGATACATAAAACAACGTGGATATCTTCAGATGATACAACCAGAAACCAGAGAGATCATTTTTGTGTTAGAAAGCAATACAGAACATCTCTCATGGATGTAAGGGCTTATAGGGGTGCAGATGTCAACAGTGATCACAACCTGTGCATTGGGAAAATGAAACTAAAATTGAAAAGCCAACACAAGAAATCAGTACACAGAAAGATAAACAGCCACAGCCTACAAGAAGAGAATACTAATGGTAATTTCAATCAGGAACTTGCCAATCATTTCATAACATTCAGTGAAATAGAGGAGATAGGTACAGATGAATTATGGAATTCTTACAGCACAGCCATAATCACAGCAACAAAAGCAAGTGCTCATCTGCAAACAACAAATAGAAAAGCTTGGATATTGAGAAAAACACATGGACGTAAATACATGAAAGACGGGCAGCCAAATTAGCCATGTTGAATGTAAAGACAGATGTTGGAAAAGGTTTGGCAAAACAAAGAAATAGACAATAAAGTAAAAAGTTCAGCTAGAAGGAATAAAAGAGAATACATACAAGGGGTGATTGATAAGTTCTCGGCATAAAGTACAAATACTTACACAGTTGATATTAGGTGCATTTGTAGATCAAGTTAATATAAGATTAAATACCAAGTTTCAAGAAATTAACTGCAACCAATTTTTCTTTACAGGCTACTGAATGACAAAGGGTGGTAGAAGTTGAGAAAATTGATAAAATTTCTCATCGAGCAGTCATTCGCTACATCTGCATCAAGGACTTATCATCAAAGGAGATCCATGAGGGATATGGTAGAGATTCTAGGGGAGAGTGCCCCTTCTTACAGCACAGTGAAGAAATGGGCAGCTCAATTCAAACATGGAAGGGAGAGTCTGGAAGATGATCACCGTTCAGGAAGACCAAGAACGGTAACCACCGATGAAACCACCTGCAGAATCCATGACATGATAATGGAGTATCGACGACTAACTGAGCGGTACATTGCTACTGAGTTGGGCATATCCCAGGAACGTGTTCATGCCATTATTCACAATGATCTTCAAATGACAAAGGTCTCTGCTCGATGGGTCCCAAAACTTCATGGAGCTGATCACAAACGACAGTGTCTCAACATCAAGAAACAATCTTGACCTTCTTTCTGCAGATCCTGAAAAGTTTCTTCAGTAATTTGTGACTATGGATGAGACTTGGGTTCATCGTTTTCAACCAGAAACCAAAGAACAGTCAAAGCAGTGGAAACATCATGGATCCCCACCTCCAAAGAAAGCAAAGGTGGTTCTGTCTGCAGGCAAAGTGTTGGCTTCCATCTTTTGGGATTCAGAAGGTGTGCTATTGGTAGACTATCTTCAAAAGGGCAGAACAGTCACTGGGGGCTATTATGCTAATCTTGTGAAGCAACTGTGGGTCAAACTGAAGGAAAAGCACTGAGGGAAATTGACGAGAGGAGTCATCTTTCATCAAGACAATGTTCCAGTTCACAAGCTGGAGGTGGCAATGGCTTCCATTCATGAGTGCGGCTTCCAGCTTCTTGAACATCCTCCTTATTCCCCAGATTTGGCCCCTTCGGACTATTGCCTGTTTACCAAACTCAAAAAGAAGCTCAGTGGTCCAAATTTGCTTCAGATGATGACGTCATTCATGCTGTAGACCACTATCTACTGACACAAGATGCTGACTTTTACAAATAAGGGATCTGTATGCTTCAGGATCGCTGGACTAAGTGCATAAACTTGCAAAGGGACTATGTTGAGAAATAACAAAAAAAATTGTCCACAAATAATCCGTTGTAGCTTACGCCGAGAACTTATCAATCACCCCTCGTAGACAATATGGCGAAGGAGGCAGAGAAAGCAGCAAAAACAGGAGACGGCAAAACTTTATATAACATACAAAAGAGGCTAACAGGTACTCATTCATTCATTCATTCATTTACATGTCCTTTGCGGAACGTTGCCTCCCTAACAGCACTCCTGTAGGCCTCTCGGTTGTGAGCAAGATGGCCTGCTGCTGATGCATCCATTTGCAGATCATCAACGATGTCTTGCAGCCGTCTTCGCCTTGGTCTTCCTCTCTTTCTTTTTTTCCATTATGTACCTTCCAAGACAGTCTTCTCTAGATTATCATGATTTTTAATGTGTCCAAAATATTTAAGTTTTCTTTGTTTAATCCTCTTTACTAGCCAGCCTTCTTCGATATTAAGTTCTTGTAGTATAGATATATTTCTTCTTTTTTGTGTCCATGATATTTGAAGATCTCTTCTGTAGCATTTACATTCAAAGGCATTTATGTGTTTCTCAGCTGTTTTGTTAAGTGTCCAGGTCTCACAGGCATATGTTGCGATGGGAAAGATGCATGCCTTTAAAAATCTTATTTTTGTAGTTCTGTCTGTTCCTCTCCACAGATTCTTTAGTTGTTTTACTTTCTGAAAAGCGATAGATGTTCTCCTTTTAATTTTCCTCATTGTATCTCCATTATTAGTTAGTAGTGATCCAAGATATTCAAAACTCTCCACTTCTTCCAATTTTTCCTCACTGATACATATTTCAACTGCCTAGTTGTTTTGTCAGTTGTCATCAATTTAGTTTTCTTTGCATTAAGATAAAAGTTCTGCTCTTCGCTGTTCTTACGGACTGACATAATTAGTTTTTCCATTTCGTTTTGTGTTGTGGACAGTAATACTGTGTCATCAGCATATATAATCTCTAGTATTTCATAACTTCCAGTTATTATGGCATCTAATATTCTTTGTCTACATTTCTCTAACATTCCTCATTATATTTTCAGTATACAAGTTAAATAAGTAGGGTGACAATATGCACCCCTGACGGACCCCTTGTTTTATGTCAAACCAAGTTGTTGTTTCACCGTTTATTCTTACTGCTGCTTGTTGGTCTAGATACAGCAGTGATGTTAATTGTATCAAATGTGTTGGAAATCCCATTTTTTTCCCATCATTTTAACAGGTACTATTACATCCAAAGAGAGACCAATCCTTAGCAAAACTTGAACCCTATTAACATCAAATAAAGATCAAAAGCAAAGGTGGGCTGAACACTTCCAAGAAATACTAATCGACTACACCCAAAAGAATTGATAAACCTTGAAACTGACTTACCAGCCCCACAACTAAATGTCAACCTAGATGAAATTACATTGCATGAAACTGAAACAGCAGTGAATTTAATGGCTAACGACATAGCTGCAGGTGAAGATGAAATAACAGCCAAAATGTTAAAAGCTATCAATAGTGACAAAATGAGACAACTACAGAGAATGTTTAACAAGATTTGGAAAGAAGAAAAGGTCCCTTCTAAATAGAAAAAAATAGTCATTGTTAAAATACCAACAAAAAAAAAAGGCATCCTTAGCACTTGCAATAACTGGAGAGGAGTAACCTTACTATCAGTTGTGTCAAAAGTATTGTGCAAACTTATTCTGAACAGACTTAAAGATATAGTGGATACAGCAATGAGAGAAGAACAAGCAGGATTTCAAAAAGGGAGAAGCTGTCTTGACCAGATCTTTAAGAATAATACTTGAAGAACATATTGAAAAGCAAAGACCATTAATCCTGAACTTCATAGACTTTAAAAAGGCATTTGATAGCATACACAGAGATACACTGTGGAGAATTTTAATACTATATGGAATACCATCTAAAACTGTCAACATCATTAGAAACCTCTACAGTGGATATGTTTGTGTAGTGAAAACAGAAGAAAGGATGAGTGAATGGTTGCAGATTGAAACAGGTGTGAAACAAGGATATATATTATCTCCCTTCCTTTTTGGAATTGCCATAGACTTCATAATGAAAAAATGCTGCACAGGTAAAACAGGTATTGAGAGGGTACATAGATCTTGATTTTGCAGATAACTCTTATCAGTGACAATGTGAATTAGATGCAAAAAAAAAACAGATAGCCTGTCTTCACTGGTTAGTAAAATAAGACTTGAAATTAGCAAAGAAAAAAAATAATGAAACTTCCTATTAATGAAGAAGGAAAAATATACGTAGAAGGAACAGCTCTTGAAGAAGTCAACCAATTTGCATAGCTCGGCAGCTATATTGACCAGGATGGTGACACCAGAAAAGTTAGAATTGCAAAAGCAGCACTGACCTTCAAGAACCTTGAGAACATATGGCATTCAAATGATGTAAGCACAAAAACCAAGTTAAGATTATTGTTCACTTAAATGTAATATTCACCCTCATTTATGCACACTAAAGCTGGAAAACAACTAAAGAAATAGACAAGAAATTAGACTCTTGAAAACAAATGCCTAAGGAAGATAGTCGGCATCAAGTGGAACGAATTCAAGAACAATGCAGAGATAAGACAGATGACTGAACAACAACCAGTCTCATGGGTGATCAGGAAAAGGAGATGGACATATGTCAGTCATGTGATTAGAAGAAACAGAGAATCCCAAAACAAGCTATCAAGTGGAACACAACAGGCCGAAGAAAAAGAAGTCGACCATGTGAAACTCCAAAGAGGACATTGTTAAGAGACATCAAATTAGTAATCATAAAATCCCTTGATGAGGTTGAAAAGCTCATCAAAAACAAGAAAACATAGCGAACTACCATGTGAGCCCTATGTGATGTTTAACGGCACGGGAAGGATGTAAGATATAAGATATGTTTATCTGAGAGAGAACTGTGTATAGAAAGGTGATGATGATGAAAGTAAAGCAGAGAACTGAGTTGATGAACATTACGTTTAAGTCTGAAGCAGGTCCACACACAGCACGTACATCAGGAGTGTACAACTAAACCATACGTCTTACAAACTTCACAAAATGTGTAAACCACATCACTAGATAAGAAATACTTCACAGAATGTGCAAACCACATGACAAGGAATATTTCAGAAAATAAATATTTTACAAAACAGATACTTCACAAAACTTACTAACCACATCACATAGCAAAAAATACTTCACAAAACCTGCATATAGCATAACAAGACAAGAAATATTTCACAAAACATTTCCACACGACCTTATCATGTGACCAGTGATTATAGCACAAAATAGACAACAGGTGCTGAAAACCTGTCATCAGACCAATGATTATAGCACAAAGTAAACATGCTGAAAACCTGTCATCAGACCAATGATTATAGCATAAAGTAGAGTAAACATGCTGAAAACCTGTCATCTGACCAATGATTATAGCACATAAAGTAGAACAAAGATGCTGAAAATTTTTCATCTTACCAATCATTCATTTGCATGTCCCTTGTGAAACTTTGCCTCCCTTACAGCTTTCCTGTAGGCCTCTCGGTTGTGAGCAAGATGGCCTGCTGCTGATGCATCAACAATGTCTTGCAGCCATCTTCACTTGGTCTTCCTCTCTTTCCCATTATGTACCCTTCCAAGACGGTCTTGTCTAGAATGATTATATCACATAAAGTAGAGCAAAGATGTTGAAATGCTGTTATCTAACCAGTGATTATAGCACATAAAGTAGAGAAAAGATGCTGAAAATTGTTAATCTGACCAGTGACTTTTAGCACATAAAGTAGAACACAGATGCTGAACATTTTTCATCTAACCAATGATTATAGAAAATAAAGTAGAACAAAGATGTTGAAAACCTGTCATCTGACCAATGATTATAAAAAATAAAGTAGAACAAAGATGTTGAAAACCTGTCATCTGACCAATGATAGAAAATAAACTAGAGCAAAGATGTTGAAAACCTGTCATCTGACCAATCATTATAAAAAATAAAGTAGAGCAAAGATGCAGAAAACCTGTCATCTGACCAATGATTATAGAAAATAAAGTAGAGCAAAGATGCAGAAAACCTGTCACAATGCTTGACAGTGTTGCTCTATCACAGTATGGACAGCATTGACTGTAGTAGCACTGGGTTGTAAAGTGACAATAGGACAGCACTAATTGTACAGTGTAATGATGGGAGAGCACTATTATGATGAAATGATGGGACAGTGCCAGTTGTATGGCAAATGATGGGACAGCACTAGCTATATGATGAAATGATGGGGCAAAGCTAGTTGAATGGTGAAATGATGGGACAGCACTTGTAGGGCACAATAATGGGCATCAGTGGTAGTATAATGTAATAATGGATAGCACTGATAATATAGTGTAACAATGGACAGCACTGGTAGTATAGTGTAATAAAGAACAGCACCAGTAGTATAGTGTAATAATGGACAGCACAGGTCATATAGTGTAATAATAGACAGAACAGATAGTATAGTGCAATAATGGACACCACTGGTAGTATAATGTAATAATGGACAGCACTGGTCATATAGTGTAATAATGGACAGAACAGATAGTATAGTGCAATAATGGACAGCACTGGTCATATAGTGTAATAATGGACAGAACAGATAGTATAGTGCAATAATGGACAGCACTGATAGTATAATGCAATAATGGATTTTACTGGTAGTATAGTGTAATGGCAAAATAGCACTGATTTTTTAGTGTAAGATGTGACAGCACTAGTTACAGGGTGTGCAGTGAGTCAACACTAGCTGTAGGGTGTATGGTGGAACAGTACTAGTTGTAGGGTGTATGGTGGAACAGTACTAGTTGTAGGGTGTATGGTGGAACAGTACTAGTTGTAGGGTGTATGGTGGAACAGTACTAGTTGTAGGGTGTATGGTGGAACAGTACTAGTTGTAGGGTGTATGGTGGAACAGTACTAGTTGTAGGGTGTATGGTGGAACAGTACTAGTTGTAGGGTGTATGGTGGAACAGTACTAGTTGTAGGGTGTATGGTGGAACAGTACTAGCTGTAGGGTGTATGGTGGAACAGTACTAGTTGTAGGGTGTATGGTGGAACAGCACTAGTTGTAGGGTGTATGGTGGAACAGCACTAGCTGTAGGGTGTATGGTGGAACAGCACTAGTTGTAGGGTGTATGGTGGAACAGTACTAGTTGTAGGGTGTATGGTGGAACAGTACTAGTTGTAGGGTGTATGGTGGAACAGTACTAGTTGTAGGGTGTATGGTGGAACAGTACTAGTTGTAGGGTGTATGGTGGAACAGTACTAGTTGTAGGGTGTATGGTGGAACAGTACTAGCTGTAGGGTGTATGGTGGAACAGTACTAGTTGTAGGGTGTATGGTGGAACAGTACTAGTTGTAGGGTGTATGGTGGAACAGTACTAGTTGTAGGGTGTATGGTGGAACAGTACTAGTTGTAGGGTGTATGGTGGAACAGTACTAGTTGTAGGGTGTATGGTGGAACAGTACTAGTTGTAGGGTGTATGGTGGAACAGTACTAGTTGTAGGGTGTATGGTGGAACAGCACTAGCTGTAGGGTGTATGGTGGAACAGTACTAGTTGTAGGGTGTATGGTGGAACAGCACTAGCTGTAGGGTGTATGGTGGAACAGCACTAGCTGTAGGGTGTATGGTGGAACAGTACTAGTTGTAGGGTGTATGGTGGAACAGTACTAGTTGTAGGGTGTATGGTGGAACAGTACTAGTAGGGTGTATGATGGAACAGCACTAGTTGTAGGGTGTATGATGGAACAGTACTAGTAGGGTGTATGATGGAACAGCACTAGTTGTAGGGTGTATGATGGAACAGTACTAGTTGTAGGGTGTATGATGGAACAGTACTATTTGTAGGGTGTAAGATGGAACAGTACTAGTAGGGTGTATGATGGAACAGCACTAGTTGTAGGGTGTATGATGGAACAGCACTATTTGTAGGGTGTATGATGGAACAGTACTATTTGTAGGGTGTATGATGGAACAGTACTAGTTGTAGGGTGTATGGTGGAACAGTACTATTTGTAGGGTGTAAGATGGAACAGTATTAGTTGTAGGGTGTATGGTGGAACAGTACTATTTGTAGGGTGTATGATGGAACAGCACTAGTTGTAGGGTGTAAGAGGGGATAGGACTAGTTGTAGGGCGTATGGTGGAACAGCACTAGTTGTAGGTGTATGGTGGAACAGCACTAGTTGTAAAATGTATAATGGAACAGCACTAGTTGTAGGGTAGTATGGTGGAACAGCACGAGTTGTAGGGTGTATGGTGGAACAGCACGAGTTGTAGGGTGTATGATGGAACAGCACTAGTTGTAGGGTAGTATGGTGGAACAGCACTAGTTGTAAAGTGTATAATGGAACAGCACTAGTTGTAGGGTAGTATGGTGGAACAACACTAGTTTTAAAGTGTATGATGGAACAGCACTAGTTGTAGGGTGTAAGATGGAACAGCACTAGTTGTAGGGTAGTATGGTGGAACAGCAGTAGTTGTAGGGTGTAAGATGGAACAGCACTAGTTGTAGGGTAGTATGGTGGAACAGCACTAGTTGTAGGGTGTATGGTGGAACAGCAGTAGTTGTAGGGTGTGTGATGGAACAGCACTAGTTGTAGAGTAGTATGGTGGAACAGCACTAGTTGTAGGGTGTATGGTGGAACAGCACTAGTTGTAGAGTGTGTAGTTTAACAGCACTAGTTGTAGGGTGTATGGTGGAACAGCACTAGTTGTAGGGTGTAAGATGGGACAGCACTAGTTGTAGGGTGTATGGTGGAACAGCACTAGTTGTAGGGTGTATGGTGGAACAGCACTAGTTGTAGGGTGTAAGATGGGACAGCACTAGTTGTAGGGTGTAAGATGGGACAGCACTAGTTGTAGGGTGTATGGTGGAACAGTACTAGTTGTAGGGTGTATGGTGGAACAGTACTAGTTGTAGGGTGTATGGTGGAACAGTACTAGTTGTAGGGTGTATGGTGGAACAGTACTAGTTGTAGGGTGTATGGTGGAACAGTACTAGTTGTAGGGTGTATGGTGGAACAGCACTAGCTGTAGGGTGTATGGTGGAACAGTACTAGTTGTAGGGTGTATGGTGGAACAGTACTAGCTGTAGGGTGTATGGTGGAACAGCACTAGCTGTAGGGTGTATGGTGGAACAGTACTAGTTGTAGGGTGTATGGTGGAACAGTACTAGTTGTAGGGTGTATGGTGGAACAGTACTAGTAGGGTGTATGATGGAACAGCACTAGTTGTAGGGTGTATGATGGAACAGTACTAGTAGGGTGTATGATGGAACAGCACTAGTTGTAGGGTGTATGATGGAACAGTACTAGTTGTAGGGTGTATGATGGAACAGTACTATTTGTAGGGTGTAAGATGGAACAGTACTAGTAGGGTGTATGATGGAACAGCACTAGTTGTAGGGTGTATGATGGAACAGCACTATTTGTAGGGTGTATGATGGAACAGTACTATTTGTAGGGTGTATGATGGAACAGTACTAGTTGTAGGGTGTATGGTGGAACAGTACTATTTGTAGGGTGTAAGATGGAACAGTATTAGTTGTAGGGTGTATGGTGGAACAGTACTATTTGTAGGGTGTATGATGGAACAGCACTAGTTGTAGGGTGTAAGAGGGGATAGGACTAGTTGTAGGGCGTATGGTGGAACAGCACTAGTTGTAGGTGTATGGTGGAACAGCACTAGTTGTAAAATGTATAATGGAACAGCACTAGTTGTAGGGTAGTATGGTGGAACAGCACGAGTTGTAGGGTGTATGGTGGAACAGCACGAGTTGTAGGGTGTATGATGGAACAGCACTAGTTGTAGGGTAGTATGGTGGAACAGCACTAGTTGTAAAGTGTATAATGGAACAGCACTAGTTGTAGGGTAGTATGGTGGAACAACACTAGTTTTAAAGTGTATGATGGAACAGCACTAGTTGTAGGGTGTAAGATGGAACAGCACTAGTTGTAGGGTAGTATGGTGGAACAGCAGTAGTTGTAGGGTGTAAGATGGAACAGCACTAGTTGTAGGGTAGTATGGTGGAACAGCACTAGTTGTAGGGTGTATGGTGGAACAGCAGTAGTTGTAGGGTGTGTGATGGAACAGCACTAGTTGTAGAGTAGTATGGTGGAACAGCACTAGTTGTAGTGTGTATGGTGGAACAGCACTAGTTGTAGAGTGTGTAGTTTAACAGCACTAGTTGTAGGGTGTATGGTGGAACAGCACTAGTTGTAGGGTGTAAGATGGGACAGCACTAGTTGTAGGGTGTATGGTGGAACAGCACTAGTTATAGGGTGTATGGTGGAACAGCACTAGTTGTAGGGTGTAAGATGGGACAGCACTAGTTGTAGGGTGTAAGATGGGACAGCACTAGTTGTAGGGTGTATGGTGGAACAGTACTAGTTGTAGGGTGTATGGTGGAACAGTACTAGTTGTAGGGTGTATGGTGGAACAGTACTAGTTGTAGGGTGTATGGTGGAACAGTACTAGTTGTAGGGTGTATGGTGGAACAGTACTAGTTGTAGGGTGTATGGTGGAACAGCACTAGCTGTAGGGTGTATGGTGGAACAGTACTAGTTGTAGGGTGTATGGTGGAACAGTACTAGCTGTAGGGTGTATGGTGGAACAGCACTAGCTGTAGGGTGTATGATGGAACAGTACTAGTTGTAGGGTGTATGGTGGAACAGTACTAGTTGTAGGGTGTATGGTGGAACAGTACTAGTAGGGTGTATGATGGAACAGCACTATTTGTAGGGTGTATGATGGAACAGTACTATTTGTAGAGTGTATGGAACAGTACTATTTGTAGGGTGTATGATGGAACAGTACTAGTTGTAGGGTGTATGGTGGAACAGTACTAGTAGGGTGTATGATGGAACAGCACTAGTTGTAGGGTGTATGATGGAACAGTACTAGTAGGGTGTATGATGGAACAGCACTAGTTGTAGGGTGTATGATGGAACAGTACTAGTTGTAGGGTTATGATGGAACAGTACTATTTGTAGGGTGTAAGATGGAACAGTACTAGTAGGGTGTATGATGGAACAGCACTAGTTGTAGGGTGTATGATGGAACAGCACTATTTGTAGGGTGTATGATGGAACAGTACTATTTGTAGGGTGTATGATGGAACAGTACTATTTGTAGGGTGTAAGATGGAACAGTATTAGTTGTAGGGTGTATGGTGGAACAGTACTATTTGTAGGGTGTATGAAGGAACAGCACTAGTTGTAGGGTGTAAGAGGGGATAGGACTAGTTGTAGGGCGTATGGTGGAACAGCACTAGTTGTAGGTGTATGGTGGAACAGCACTAGTTGTAAAATGTATAATGGAACAGCACTAGTTGTAGGGTAGTATGGTGGAACAGCACGAGTTGTAGGGTGTATGGTGGAACAGCACGAGTTGTAGGTGTATGATGGAACAGCACTAGTTGTAGGGTAGTATGGTGGAACAGCACTAGTTGTAAAGTGTATAATGGAACAGCACTAGTTGTAGGGTAGTATGGTGGAACAGCACTAGTTTTAAAGTGTATGATGGAACAGCACTAGTTGTAGAGTGTAAGATGGAACAGCACTAGTTGTAGGGTAGTATGGTGGAACAGCAGTAGTTGTAGGGTGTAAGATGGAACAGCACTAGTTGTAGGGTAGTATGGTGGAACAGCACTAGTTGTAGGTGTATGGTGGAACAGCAGTAGTTGTAGGGTGTGTGATGGAACAGCACTAGTTGTAGAGTAGTATGGTGGAACAGCACTAGTTGTAGGTGTATGGTGGAACAGCACTAGTTGTAGAGTGTGTAGTTTAACAGCACTAGTTGTAGGTGTATGGTGGAACAGCACTAGTTGTAGGGTGTAAGATGGGACAGCACTAGTTGTAGGGTGTATGGTGGAACAGCACTAGTTGTAGGGTGTATGGTGGAACAGCACTAGTTGTAGGGTGTAAGATGGGACAGCACTAGTTGTAGGGTGTAAGATGGGACAGCACTAGTTGTAGGGTGTATGGTGGAACAGTACTAGTTGTAGGGTGTAAGATGGGACAGCACTAGTTGTAGGGTGTAAGATGGGACAGCACTAGTTGTAAGGTGTAAGATGGGACAGCACTAGTCGTAGGGTGTATAATAGGGCAGCACTAGTTGTAGGGTGTATAATGGGACAGCACTAGTTGTAGGGTATATAATAGGACAGCACTAGTTGTAGGGTGTAATAGTAGGGCAGCACTAGTTGTAGGGTGTAAGATGGAACAGCACTAGTTGTAGGGTGTAAGATAGGACAGCACTAGTTGTAGGGTGTAAGATGGAACAGCACTAGTTGTAGGGTGTAAGATGGAACAGCACTAGTTGTAGGGTGTAAGATGGAACAGCACTAGTTGTAGGGTTTATGATGGGACAGGACTAGTTGTAGGTGTATGATGGGTAGCTAAAGTAGTAATGTTAGGTAGATAAAGTAGGAATGATGGGTAGCTAAAGTAGTAATGTTAGATAGATAAAGTAGGAATGGTAGGTAGCTAAAGTAGTAATGTTAGGTAGATAAAGTAGGAATGATGAATAGCTAAAGTAGTAATGGTAGGTAGATAAAGTAGGAATGATGGGTAGCTAAAGTAGTAATGTTAGGTAGATAAAGTAGTAATGTTAGGTAGGTAAAGTAGGAATGGTGGGTAGCTAAAGTAGTAATGTTAGGTAGGTAAAGTAGGAATGGTAGGTAGCTAAAGTGATAATGGTGGTTGCACAATGCATTTATTCCCTTTATGATTTGCTCACTCTTTTGCTGTCTCTGTTTCTGTCTCATATCTCCCTCTATCTTGTCTCTGTCTATGTCTCTGTCTCATCTCTGTCTATGTCTCTGTCTCATCTCTGTCTATGTCTCTGTCTCATCTCTGTCTATGTCCCTGTCTCATCTCTGTCTATGTCTCTGTCTCATCTCTGTCTATGTCTCTGTCTCACCTCTGTCTCATCTCTGTCTATGTCTCTGTCTCATCTCTGTATCATCTCTGTCTATGTCTCTGTCTCATCTCTGTCTATGTCTCTGTCTCGTCTTTGTCTCTGTCTCATCTCTGTCTCGTCTCTGTCTCTGTCTCATCTCTGTCTCTTTCTATGTCTATGTCTCTTCTCTGTCTCTATGTCTCATCTCTGTCTCTGTCTCTGTCTGTTTCATCTCTGTCTCGTCTATGGTATCTGTAAGTGCACCCTCGTAAGAAGCAGCACCACTATCATGTACATGTAACAAAGATATCAGACATTGTCCTTTTCTTATGTAAGATAAGCTGTACTAGTTAAGTCTGTCTTTTGTCTGTCTTTTGTCTGTTTCTTAATTTTGTTACAACTTTTTACATGTTTACCTCCCAACCCCCTCTCTACACACACACGCACGCACGCACGCACACACACACACACACACACACACTTACTTACTTACTTGCATGAAGCTTCGTGTGTCAGCGCCAACATCTCTCTGTCACATTCTTCTAATCACAGCAAGATTTATGTAGCTGTCTGTCACTCCAACAAAGTAAGATTTATAACTCTTCTTTCAGCAAGATTTATGTTCTGCATTCTCATCACAGCAGAAAGTTCCTTAATCTTTGTTTGAGGATAAAGAAAATTATTCTCTGATTCCTAGCATTCATTACAGCTTGCTTGTAAGATTATATTTTCATGATTCCCAGCATTCATTTCAGCTTGTTTGTAAGATTATATTTTCATGATTCCCAGCATTCATTTCAGCTTGTTTGTAAGATTATATTTTCATTATAGAAGTAAACATTTTATGTAATGCTTCACTGTGTTTTACAAATACATTTGTACATGTGTTCTCTCATACATTTGTACATGTATTTTCTCAGATTACAATACATGTGTACATGAATTCTCTCAGATTACAAATACATTTATACATGTATTCTTTCACACATTTCTACATGTATTCTCTCAGATTACAAATATATTTGTGCATATATTCTTTCACACATTTATACATGTATTCTTTCACACATTTATAAATGTACTCTTTCACACATTTATAAATGTACTCTTTCACACATTTGTACATGTATTCTTTTACACATTTGTACATGTATTCTTTCACACATGTATGCATGTATTCTCTCACACATTTGCACATGTACTTTTTCACACATTTGTATATGTATTCTTTCATACAATTATACATGTAATCTTTCACTTTAGCTACCCACCATTCCTACTTTACCTACCCACTATTGCCACTTTAGTTACCTACCATTCCTACTTTATCTACCTAACATTACTACTTTAGTTACCTACCATTCCTACTTTATCTACCTAACATTACTAGTTACCTACCATTCCTACTTTACCTACCCACTATTGCCACTTTAGTTACCTACCATTCCTACTTTATCTACCTAACATTACTACTTTAGTTACCTACCATTCCTACTTTATCTACCTAACATTACTACTTTAGTTACCTACCATTCCTACTTTATATACCTAACATTACTACTTTAGTTACCTACCATTCCTACTTTATATACCTAACATTACTACTTTAGTTACCTACCATTCCTACTTTATATACCTAACATTACTACTTTAGTTACCTACCATTCCTACTTTATCTACCTAACATTATTACTTTAGCTACCCACCATTCCTACTTTATCTACCTAACATTACTACTTTAGCTACCCACCATTCCTACTTTACCTACCTAACATTACTACTTTAGCTACCCACCATTCCTACTTTACCTACCTAACATTACTACTTTAGCTACCCACCATTCCTACTTTACCTACCCACTATTGCCACTTTAGTTACCTACCATTCCTACTTTACCTACCCACTATTGCCATTTTAGCTACTCTTTCACATTTTTGTGCATATATTATTTCACACATTTGTACATGTATTCTTCCACACATTTGTACATGTATTCTATCAGACTACAGCTACATTTGTGTGTGAAGCAATGCACTGTATCAATGAGGCAGATATCTGTGCTAAATTGTAACACAAACATAAACTTCTCACATGATCTCTGTGCTAAACTGTAACAGAAAAATAAACTTCTCACATGATCTCTGTGTTAAACTATAACACAAACATAAACTTCTCACATGATCTCTGTGCTAAACTATAACACAAACATAAACTTCTCACATGATCTCTGTGCTAAACTATAACACAAACATAAACTTCTCACATGATCTCTGTGCTAAACTGTAACACAAACATACACTTCTCACATGATCTCTGTGCTAAACTGTAACACAAACATAAAGTTCTCACATGATCTCTGTGCTAAACTATAACACAAACATAAAGTTCTCACATGATCTCTGTGCTAAACTATAACACAAACATAAAGTTCTCACATGATCTCTGTGCTAAACTATAACACAAACATAAACTTCTCACATGATCTCTGTGCTAAACTATAACACAAACATAAACTTCTCACATGATAAACACTTGTCAGGCAACTCAGAAATAACTCTCTCAGCGACAGACAAATGAATATCTCCAAGTAATCAAGCAGGGTCTTCATAATATAAAATGTTTATTTCACGCATCCTGATGATGATGAAATTGGGGATGATCAAAATATGTCGAGTAACCATTCATATTAATCACAAGAACATGAAGAATACAGTTCCAAGCAACTCTAGAACATAACATTACATACACCATCATCATTTTCATTCATTCATTCTTTCATTCATTTACATGTCCCTTGCGGAACTTTGCCTCCCTAACAGCTCTCTTGAAGCCTCTCTGTTGTGAGCAAGATGCCCTACTGCTGATGCATCAATTCACAATTCATAAACAACGTCTTGTTACCATCTTCATCTTGGTATTCCTCTTCTTTTTTTTTCCCATTACGTACCCTCCTAAGGCTGTCTTCTCCAAACTGTTATGTTTAATGTGTTCAAAATACTTAAGTGGGATTGTCTACCACGTCCAGCATATGTTCTGCTACATATGTGTATTCTGTGAGCCTGTATGTTATTCAAGCTAGTAAATACATTTATGTAACCATTTTCTTGTAGACAGGAAATACTTTTTTTTGCGTCCATATTCTCCAAGTCTGAGAATGATTCTAAATATCAAATGTACAAGACAAGAAACTAGGATATCTCAGGACAAGCAGGTCAAGACCATATGAACGTACAAATCATGTCTAGGAAATGGAACTGGTTTGGCCCCATACTTATAAAACCAGGCAATACAAACAACGCGTATAGAACTTAACGAAGCGCGAACACTCACTACACAAAAAACCACACACAACAACGCCTGATATTTACAAACTAGTCAGGGAACAAGAACCATCATTACAATATAGAATGAAAAGAGGATACAACTACATCTCTGCGAACCACACCCAAACATCACAGAGATTACGCCTAGAGCTAAAGAGATAACATACAGAATACTGTTTAACATAACACCTATAGTAACAACACACATTACAAATAAACCAAGACGATGTCAGTTATGTAGGGAAAACAAACAAGAAACTGAGGACCACATTTTAGATACAAAACACTATCACCAGCACTAAAGCTTCTCACAAGTAGAATAGAAACAGAAACGAATCAGAAAACAGACATAAACAGAGCAATCATGCTAAACATAATCCCCAAAACAACAAAAGACACACATGAGAAGTTGATGGTTTTGCTGTCTGAATACATATGTCTCGTATGGGCGCGTGGAAACAAAGCAAAATATGACAAAAGAGTATTTGACTGTGACATTTTTCATGTTCATTTTCGAACAAAAGATGAAGAAATTGTACCCAGCACCCCTCCCTAGATAAATGAAAGTCCAGATGTATCATAATATCACCTCACAACTACAACAAGACTATGACATGGGCCGCGTCTTGGTCACGCCACGTGTCTGTTTCAGATAAAGATCTTCGGTGCCGGTTCTTCTCTACTAAGACTCGTGATATATTTGTCTGTACTTGTTCCACGAGGTAAACAAGAACATGATCTCCCTGATATCTTTTCAGAACCCCCTCAGTGTACCTCCTCTTTCATCCTACTTCACGCCATGCTCCCCCCCCCCCCAACTACCAAAAAGAGCGGTGGTGAGCTTGGGGACACACTGACCTCCAAATACCAGCTAAACCTCAGACCAAATATTTGAAACAATGATGTCATCTTCTTTGTTTTCTACATACACTCTCACTAAAATTATGTCTCATTAACATACACTTCATTCTTATTACAAGTTCGTATATTTAGTTTAAACACCCTTTTAGTGTGTACCTGTGCATGTATATAGTCGTGTGTGTGTGTGTGTACAGTTCCATTTGAAATCGTTTAAATGACACGTTAAAGTTTTGCTGGAAATAAAGATGTAAAGAAACCAGACACTAGCATAACAAGGCAGGCACTAATATGGAGCCCCCAAAGGAAATAGAACTCAGGTAAAGAACTACTTGATAGAACTCAGGGGAAGTAAAGAACTACGGGATGTAAAGAACTACTTGATAGAAATCAAGGGAGGTAAAGAACTACTTGATAGAACTCACAGGAAGTAAAGAATTACTTGATATAACTCAGGAGAGGTAAAGAACTACTTGATATAACTCACGGGGAGTAAAGAATTACTTGATGTAACTCAGGGAAGGTAAAGAACTGCTTGATATAACTCACGGGAAGTAAAGAATTACTTGATATAACTCAGGGAAGGTAAAGAACTACTTGATATAACTCACAGGAAGTAAAGAATTACTTGATATAACTCAGGAGAGGTAAAGAACTACTTGATATAACTCACAGGAAGTAAAGAATTACTTGATATAACTCAGGAGAGGTAAAGAACTACTTGATATAACTCAGGGGAGGTAAAGAACTACTTGATATAACTCAGAGGAGGCAAAAATTACTTGATAGAATTCAGGGGAGGTAAAGAACTACATGATATAAATCAGGGGAGGTAAAAATTACTTGATAGGATTCAGGGGAGGTAAAGAACTACTTGATATAACTCATGGGAGATAAAGAACTACTTGAACAAGGGAAATTATAAAAGTGATCAGAAGCAAGGGATACACATGGAAGGAAATAGAGAACAAATCCACAAACAGGGATGACCGGAGAAGTTTTATCCGTGGCCTATATTTCCAAGGAAGTGAAGGCCAATGATGACGATGATGATGATTTTCCAGATCAACATATTTGTCTGTGTGTTCATATCCCTACATTATATAACAACATAGAATAGCCCTAATACCCACACTCTCAAAAATACTGCTTCTCAATTTTCCCACTTCAGTGTACATGATACTTCCTTGATCCCATTTACACAGTACATTTTATATATCTCTTTCTCTGCTCTAGAGGTTCATTTATATCTCTTTTACGCCACTCTAGTAAGATATACGGCTATGTTACCCCCACTCTAGTAAGATATATATCCCAGTTTACCTACCTGTAAGTTTTGCTTGTGCATAAGGTACATTTTACAGATAATTTGGGAGGAATATTTTATCCAGCTGTTCCAAACAGTCCCCATGGCAATGTACTATTGTGCTGCATGGCCAAGATCTAGCTTCCCCATGGCAATGTACTACTGTGCTGCATGGCCAAGATCTAGCTTCTCCATGGCAATGTACTACTGTGCTGCATGGCCAAGATCTAGCTTCCCCATGGCAATGTACTACTGTGCTGCATGGCCAAGATCTAGCTTCCCCTTCTTGACCACCAACCCAGGTTCCCCCCTCCTACGTATGTTGTACGCCAGTGATGTATCATTCTACATTAATCAATACACATTACATCAACATGCAGTACATATGACCAAGTCAGCAATTAAATGTACAACAAATATTTTTTTCACTACACATATGGTAGTACACAACAGCTGACACTACATCCACAGGACATACAACATATGTAATTATAACATGGTAACAAGCATTTTGGTTAAAGCGAATTTTCATTATTTTTGTTTTGTCCTTGTTATTTTCAAGTCCTATGGCTAGCAAAATAGGACTTGAAATTATCAAGGACAAAACAAAAATAATGAAAATTTCTCTCAATCAAAATGGAAAAACACACATAGAAGGGACATATATTGAAGAAGTCAATCAATTTGTATACCTTGGCAGCTACATAAACCAGGATGGTGACACTAGAAAGGAAGTTAGGGTCAGAATTTCAAAAGCAGCATCAATCTTCAAAAATCTTGAGAACATTTGGAATTCAAATGTTATAAGCACAAAAACCAAGTTAAGACTATTCAATTCAAATGTAATATCCACCCTCATTTATGCATGTGAAAGCTGGAAAACAACTAAAGAAATAGACAAGAAATTAGACTCTTTTGAAAACAAATGCCTAAGGAAAATACTCGGCATCAAGTGGAATGAATTCAAGAACAATGCAGAGATAAGACAGATGACTGAACAACAACCAGTCTCATGGGTGATCAGGATAAGGAGATGGACATATGTTGGTCATGTGATGAGAAGAAATGATCAGAGAATCCCAAAACAAGCTACCAAGTGGAACACAACAGGCCAAAGAAAAAGAGGCAGACCGCGTGAAACTCTGAAGAGGACATTGTTAAGAGAGGCCAAATTAACAGGCATAAAATCCCTTGATGAGGTTGAAAGACTCGCCGAAGACAGGAAAAATTGGCGAACTACTTTGCGAGCCCTATGTGACGTTTAACGGCACGGGAAGGATGTAATTATAACATGGTTATAAGCCGGTTATATGCAATTATAACATTGTAACAAGCAGGTTATATGTTATTATAACGTGGTAACAAGAAGTTTATATGTAATTATAACATGGTAACAAGCAGGTTATATGTAATTATAACATGGTAACAAGCAGGTTATATGTAATTATAACATGGTAACAAGCAGGTTATATGTAATTATAACATGGTAACAAGCAGGTTATATGTAATTATAACATGGTAACAAGAAGGTTATCAAGATTATACATTAACCTCTCATTTAAGCATTAACTAAGATTGGTGGACCCGTGGTCCTGGGCTCTCCTGACCCCACAAGTAATCCACACCATAAATCTAAATGTGCCATCGCACTTATGTCCAACGCAGCCACTGCTGCCACAGTAAATCTCTATATCTCCACGAATCACTATGTGCCAATACACTTCATATATCCACGAATCATAAATGTGCTAATGCACTTCTTCATGCAGCTACCACTGCTATGACCCACCTCTCTAATCTCCACGAATTCCAAATGTGCTACTGCACTGAAATCACACAGCTGTCGCTGCTGCGACACACCTCCATATCTCCTCGAATTCCAGTGTGCCAATGCACTTCTTCCTGCAGCTGCCGCTGCCATGTTATATATCTCCCTATAACACGTAGCACCATATGTAATATCCATACGAATTAGGGCATATTATTAAATCAGACATGTGCCCATCCAATATAACGATAATCACCATGAATCACACATATCTCCTTATCAAGACGTGAATTACATAAATCAGCATCACAGTATACTACACAAGACATGATCACCAATATGAGGTCGGCTCGGTGTAAGTGTTCATAAATATAATACGAACAAGACCACAAAGTGATCGTTCACATACTCTTGAAGTTATGCATTCCAGTTTCCCTACTCTAGAAGCTATACATCCCAGTTTCCCTACTCTAGAAGCTATACACCTCAGTTTACCTACTCTACAAGATATACATCCCAGTTTTTCTACTCTAGAAGCTATATATCCCAGTTTTTCTACTCTAGAAGCTATATATCCCAGTTTTTCTACTCTAGAAGCTATACATCTCAGTTTTTCAACTCTAGAAGCTATACACCCTAGTTTTTCTAATCTAGAAGCTATGCACCTCAGTTTCCCTACTCTAGAAGCTATATATCACAGTTTCCCTACTCTACAAGCTATACATCCTAGTTTGCCTGCTCTAGAAGTTACTTTACATGTCACATTTTCCTACTCTACAAGCTGTACATCCCAGTTTCCCAATTCTAGAAGCTATACATCCCAGTTTCTCTACTCTTGAAGTTACTTTACATGTCCTTGTTTTCTCACTCTAGACTCATCTTGAAAACATCATAGTTTCCCTACTTCATATTTTATGTCCTAGTTCATTCACTCTACATAATATATGCACGTTTCTGTTCCTCCACTCCAGAGTGTACATCATATGTCCCTGCCTCCCCAAATTATAGTGTACATCATATGTCCCTGCCTCCCCACATTATAGTGTACATCATATGTCCCTGCCTTCCCACATTATAGTGTACATCATATGTCCCTGTCTCCCCACATTATAGTGTACATCATATGTCCCTGTCTCCCCACATTATAGTGTACATCATATGTCCTTGTCTCCCCACATTATAGTGTATATTATGTCTCCCCACACTATATAAGTATTAGCATGTGTGAGCTTAATATCACAACAGACAGGAGGTTAGTTAGAGCTTAATATCACAACAGACAGGAGGTTGGTTAGAGCTTAATATCACAACAGACAGGGGGTTGGTTAGAGCTTAATATCACAACAGACAGGGGGTTGGTTAGAGGTTAATATCAAAACAGACAGGAGGTTAGTTAGAGCTTAATATCACAACAGACAGGAGGTTGGTTAGAGCTTAATATCACAACAGACAGGAGGTTGGTTAGAGCTTGATATCACAACAGACAGGAGGTTGGTTAGAGCTTGGTATCAAAACAGATAGGAGGTTGGTTAGATCTTTTGTAAATATTTACAGGATTATCCTGTGAAGAAATTCCAACAACAGTCACAGTCATCATCACCACTACCACCAGCAGCACCATCATCATGTGGCAAATGATTAAATAATTAGTAACAGCAGAAACAATAGCATATATCCTTTATTTTAGATTTCCTCTTAATTGATCTATTAATTAACATTGTGAAGACTGATGGAATGATTGATATGTTGAATGAGTGATGTGTTGAATGACGGAGAAACAGACAGTATCTAGCAGAGGCACGCGTAAGGTTTATGGCAAATTTTGGAGAGCTCAGCTGCCGAATGCATTTCTTGCCAGCAGCTAATATCTATGCTAATTTGTTGATAGCAAATTGCCCTTCCATTGATTTATGGAGTTATTTCCCGTGGATACTTTGCATGTTCGGGTCTAAGACTCGACTTGCTGCCATATCCCGGGCCTTGGAGAGTGAGCAGTCAACTCAGGGACAGGGGAGGGAAAGGTTATATGAGAACAGTGAGGGTATTGTTGAAGTTGTTGTGGACAAGTAATTAATTATCTTAGTTCTAGAGCATGGCGGTGTAGAGGTTCAAGTCTCGGCGTGATCCAACTTCTCTTCTGTTTGGGGATGCTCATGTGCTAGTACACTTTCTCGAGTTTACTGAGTTTTCTCCCCTCTCATATATATATATATGTGTGTGTGTGTGTATGTGTGTATGTGTGTGTGTGTGTGTGTGTGTGTGTATGCATGTGTATAAACTATAACAAAAATATAAATAAATAAATTAAATTAAATAAAAACTTCCTGTATTTTATACAAAAATGAACAAAAATAACCAACTTTAGAGAAAATTAAAGGTCGATTTAACCTGTAGTTAGGATATGTAGTAAGTGTGATTTATTCTGTAGCTAGGAGATGTAGTAAGTGTGATTTATTCTGTAGCTAGAAGATGTAGTAAGTGTGATTTATTCTGTAGCTAGGAGATGTAGTAAGTGTGATTTATTCTGTAGCTAGGAGATGTAGTAAGTGTGATTTATTCTGTAGCTAGGAGATGTAGTAAGTGTGATTTATTCTGTAGCTAGAAGATGTAGTAAGTGTGATTTATTCTGTAGCTAGGAGATGTAGTAAGTGTGATTTATTCTGTAGCTAGGAGATGTAGTAAGTGTGATTTATTCTGTAGCTAGAAGATGTAGTAAGTGTGATTTATTCTGTAGCTAGGAGATGTAGTAAGTGTGATTTATTCTGTAGCTAGGAGATGTAGTAAGTGTGATTTATTCTGTAGCTAGGAGATGTAGTAAGTGTGATTTATTCTATAGCCGGGAGATGTAGTAAAACAGAAATGATGGGATTAAGAAAGAAGAAAATAGAAACAGCTGGACAAAGGTAAAACATGATGCACAGAGACTTGGAGAAAAGAGTGATAGCAGATTAAAGAGCTGCCGAGAAGAAAGAATGTTGTGAAGGAAGGAAAATCGATTGAGAACTGACGAGGTTATCACGAACAGGCTCTTTACAAGTGCTCTATTTTCTTAGCAAGAAATCCACGGCAGGGAGAAGAACTCTTCTGTCCTTGAGTCAAGAATAAAAGCGAAACTACGCAGAACGAGGAAGAGATAATACAGACATAATAAGTGCAGGCGTGACAAATACAGATATTGTAAAAACAGACATAATAAGTGCAGGCGTGACAAATACAGATATTGTAAAAACAGACATAATAAGTGCAGGCGTGACAGATACAGATATTGTAAAAACAGACATAATAAGTGCAGAGTAAAAAAAATACAGATATTGTAAAATAGACATAACAAACATAGACATTTGCGCAATAGAACAAAGAAATTAGGAACAGAAAGAAAAAAGAAATTAAACTAGGATAGAAAGCTGCCACTGGAATCTCACCTATAAATGTTCTACGGAAAGAAATTTGAATTGAACTGGATAAAAAATTAACAGGTTAAAAATAATCTCATTAGACAATCACAAGAGTTTGAAGACTGGAAAGTTCTCTAACGTAATCTTCTTGAATCTTAATCTCCTTTCTCTCTTTCTATTTGTCTCTTTCTTTCTCTCTCCCTCTGTTCTTCTTTCTCTTCCCTTTTTATCTTTGTTCTTTTCTCTCTCTTTCTTTCCCCTGTCTCTCTCGTTTTCTCTCTATGTTTCTCTTTATCTCACTTTCTCTGTCTTTCTCTCTCATCTCTCTGTCTCTCTGTTTATGCTTGTTTCTCTCTAACACATACAAATACACACACAAATACACACACAGATACACACACAGATACACACACAAATACACACACAGATACACACGCGGTAATGTTATAAAATATTAATAAATTAATCATTTTTTGTTTGTCCACAATTCAGTCTGAAGTGTCCCCGAAGACTGAATTCAACAACAACAATTGTGTTATCTATAATAAGTGTCATTTGTAAAATACACAGGTCCAGAATTAAAATGACACAGAACACTTCTGGTAATTCAACTATCCCAGGAGGTTAAAGGCTGAGAAAGAATTTCAGTTTTTATCGTCAAATTCTGTCTGAGCTACACGTCGGGAAGTTCTGTTCTCTCTCGTGTGCAGTAACATCGGCAAGACTAACAGAAGGCTGACAGTAAACATGAGCAAGACTAACAGAAGGCTAACAGCAACATGAGCAAGACTAACAGAAGACTAAACTTTCTCAATGACTTTCATAGAAGAGACAGCGGCTGTCCGCAAGCTAACTCGAGCAGGCTAAATAGTGAAAGAAGCAGACAACGATATGAAGACAGAATCTTTAAAAAGACAGACACTAGCTCTTGTATCTATGAAAGCTATAACCCTCCAAGACGCCACAGAAAAAAAAGGACAGTGGTAGGAGAGGGAAGATCTGCGGCCACGGTCAGTAAAGGTGAAGCTTGGGAAAAGAAAGCAGGATTCCTCTTTACATTTCTCGAAGGTGAGTAGCATTTGTTGGAAGCAGGCGAGCTCACCGTGCACCGACTTAACAGTTTAAATGCGTATTAGTTTTATCAGAACTCTGAGAAAATTAGTGGGCTATGTGGCTCTGCTTACCACACTTCAAACATGTCATCATATCTGCTGTCTCATACCTGACAACACTTCAAACATGTCCTCGTATCTGCTGTCTCATACCTGACAACAATTCAAACATGTCATCGTATCTGCTGTCTCATACCTGACAACACTTCAAACATGTCATCATATCTGCTGTCTCATACCTGACAACAATTCAAACATGTCATCGTATCTCCTGTCTCATACCTGACAACAATTCAAACATGTCATCGTATCTGCTGTCTCATACCTGACAACACTTCAAACATGTCCTCATTTCTGCTGTCTCATACCTGACAACACTTCAAACATGTCATCATATCTGCTGTCTCATACCTGACAACACTTCAAACATGTCATCGTATCTGCTGTCTCATACCTGACAACACTTCAAACATGTCATCATGTCTGCTGTCTCATACCTGACAACACTTCAAACATGTCCTCATATCTGCTGTCTCATACCTGACAACACTTCAAACATGTCATCGTATCTGCTGTCTCATACCTGACAACACTTCTGGGTCTTGACCGATTCTGATCAGCCATGTTTTCTGGTGCGTCGCAGGTCTTGGTGACCTCCCAGGAGGTGGAGCCAGCTGCCCTGAACCCGAAGACTTGGTTTTCTCAAAAACAGCAACTTCTTTAGGAGCTGACCTGTCAGGGAAATTCCTGTGCCTGGAACTACAGCTTAACTTGACAGTACGGGATAATGTAAGCTCCTCTGAAGCAATCAAAATAGCTTTCTCAAAAGTGGTCGGTTTGTCCCTAGTGACAAGGTGAAACATAATGAAATTATTAAAATGCTTGAAGACATCAATATAGACGGCAAAGACCTGAGGATTGTAAAACATCTATACTGGCAGCAATAAGAAGCAGTTCGAGTTGAAAATAGAACTGGAAAATATCAACTTATAAAACAAGGGGTGCGACAAGGATGTGTACTATCTCCAGACCTTTTTTTCTCTGTACAGCGAGAATATTCTAAGAACGATCATCACAGAATAAGGCATAAAAATTGGAGGATACAATATTAACAACCTTCGGTATGCTGATGACACAGTACTGATAGCTGAGAACCAACAAGACCTGCAAAATCTCTTGGATAAAGTGGTCAAAGAAAGTGAACAGAAAGGCCTTACTTTGAACATCAAAAAGACAGAGACTGTGGTTTTATCTAAGAAACAGAATCCACCAACATGCAGTATAAAATTAAACGAAACTATTCTAAAGCAGGTGCAGAAATTCAAATACCTTGGAGCAGTAATAACTTCAGATTGGTAGTGCAGAACATAAATTAGGAACAGAATAGGCCAAGCAAAGATTGCATTTCAGAGAATAAGAAACATATTATCCAACACATCCTTATCAATAAATGTTAGAAAACGAGTCCTAAAATGCTATATTGAACCTATCTTGTTATATGGAAGTGAATCATGGACAATAGGCAAGTCTGCACAAAAATCATTGGAAGCAGCAGAAATGTGGTTTATTAGAAGAATGTTGCGAATCCCCTGGACAGCAAAAATAACTAATGAAGAGTGTATGAGAAGAGATGGAGAGACAAAAAATCTTGTCAAAAAGATAAGAGAGAGACAATGTACTTTCATAGGACATGCAATGAGAAGAGGGGGCATTGAAAATATTATAACAACAGGAAAAATAGAAGGAAGAAGATCAAGAGGAAGACCAAAAGAAATGATACTGGATAGTCTGACGGGATGGTGTGAGAGGAGATCACCAACTGAGCTGATGGCCTGCATGAAGGATCGGGTACTCTGGAGAAGCATAATAGCCAACGCCAGTCGGCACGACACATGATGATGACACATTATATCAGCTCAGCTCAGTTGATAGCTGATATAATGTGTGCATAGCTTTTTTTGTTGAGCTGATGGCCTGCATGAGGGATCGTGTACTCTGGAGAAGCATAATAGCCAACACCAGTCAGCACGGCACCTGATGATGATTGTCCCTAGTTTGGTCTTGATGGAACGAGCCATCAGAGTATGTGTGAAGACTTGAACCAACTGTCTCTGGGTAGGAGGAGACGTCAACTCTGCCGCAGAATATGCAAATTTTGGCTGCGACAGAAATCCAGCCAGCCACAGACTGGATAGACTCTCCAGGGGGACAGACAGACTGGATACTCTCCAGGGGGGGACAGACTGGATAGACTCTCCAGGGGACAGACAGACTGGATACTCTCCAGCGGACAGACAGACTGGATAGACTCTCCAGGGGGACAGACAGACTGGATACTCTCCAGGGGACAGACAGACTGGATAGATTCTCCAGGGGACAGACAGGCTGGATACTCTCCAGGGGACAGACAGACTGGATAGACCCTCCAGTTGACAGACAGACTGGATAGATTCTCCAGGGGACAGACAGACTGGATAGATTCTCCAGTGTGATGCTAGTTAAGGAATACCAAGCATCCACGGACGTGTGCAGTACCCCGGACCTGTCTGTCAGAGCATCGCAAAAGTCTTCCAGGTCTCCTGTAAAGGAAACTGCTCTTGGAAGAAGTCCGCCATGAGGCCAGACATGACAAGCTCTTCTTGGGCTTGAGGTCCCCGCGCCGTTGATCCAAATGTTTCTCCAGATCAACAGGTCAGGACGTGAGAGAGAGAGAGAGAGAGAGAGAGAGGAGAGAGAGAGAACTCCTCCATTAAACGTTTCAGTTTGTCCTGGAGGGTATTCAGCTATCTCGACGTGGGCGGAGTAGAAGCCGTGGTTCAAGGTCTACAAGCTACACCGCTCTGCAGAACCCAGTGTACAATGTAAGGTAGCCAAAGCTCAAGCACACAATACAGTGCCAATATAGTCAATAGCAGTACAATGTCCAAACTTTCAAAATAATAATTGCTTACACACTATCAAAAGGAACAGCTTGACTAATAACAAACTCTCTCTCTCTCTCTCTCTCTCTCTCTCTCTCTCACAAAATAATTATACTAACAACCGCTACCACTAACATCCATGTTCCAGTCTAGCAATACCTCCATTACTTGTAGAGCAACCACGTCAGTTCATCACATCTCAGATACTGCAATACAGGAATAACAATAAGTCCATCAACTCACATTCTAATATCTGGTACTAGAAACAGCCATCTACAGGTCACGATACGACTGTTCAGCAAACAAAGTCTGTCAAGATGGATCCACTTGTCACGATACGACTGTTCAGCAAACAAAGTCTCTCAAGATGGATCCACAGGTCACGATACGACTGTTCAGCAAACAAAGTCTGTCAAGATGGATCCACAGGTCACGATACGATTGTTCAGCAAACAAAGTCTCTCAAGATGGATCCACAGGTCACGATACGACTGTTCAGCAAACAAAGTCTGTCAAGATGGATCCACTTGTCACGATACGACTGTTCAGCAAACAAAGTCTGTCAAGATGAAAAGTTCAGCATCAAGGTGCTCACACGGTTGGCAAGGTGACGGCAGGGTTCAAGGTTACACGAAGGTGAGGCTGATATCTAACATCTCAGGCTGGCAAAGATATGAGGCTGACATCTGGCATCACTGGCTAGCAAAGAGATGAGGCTGATATCTAACATCACTGGCTGGCAAAGATATGAGGCTGATATCTGACATCACTGGCTGGCAAAGATATGAGGCTGATATCTGACATCACTGAGTGGCAAAAAGGTGAAGCTGACATCTTGAAACAGCAGCCGATGACTTCCATCAGACAAGAAAACAAACGTGACAACCACAACCAGCACCGACAGGCAACCTGTTCTAGACTCCTGTACCACCAGGGTAAGACACCAGCCAACCCAACCAAACAACAAGAAAAACCCTGGAAAGTCTGAAGCAGGCTACTACGAAAACTCAGCTGAGAAAACAACTGAGACAAGAGTACTACAACTACTCACTAACAACATCAACTGATCAGTCATAAACATGCCATAACAAAACACTGCTACCATGTGACGTCATCAGTCTAAGCGCGACCTCCCCGTGCACAGTAAGTCTAACCAAAGTAAGTCCAACCAAAATAAGTCAAAGTAAGTCTAACCAAAGTAAGTCTAACCAAAGTAAGTCTAACCAAAGTAAGTCAAAGTAAGCCTAAACAAAGTAAGTCTAAACAAAGTAAGTGTAACCAAAATAAGTCAAAGTAAGTCTAACCAAAATAAATCAAAGTAAGTCTAAACAAAGTAAGTCAAAGTAAGTCTAAACAAAGTAAGTCAAAGTAAGTCTAATCACAGTAAGTCAAAGTAAGTCTAACCAAAATAAGTCAAAGTAAGTCTAACCAAAGCAAGTCAAAGTAGGTCTAACCAAAGTAAGTCTAACCAAAATAAGTCAAAGTAAGTCTAACCAAAGTAAGTCAAAGTAGGTCTAACCAAAGTAAGTCAAAGTAGGTCTAACCAAAGTAAGTCTAACCAAAATAAGTCAAAGTAAGTCTAACCAAAGTAAGTCTAATCAAAGTATGTCAAAGTAAGTCTAACCCAAGTAAGTCAAAATAAGTCTAACCAAAGTAAGTCAAAGTAAGTCTAATCACAGTAAGTCAAAATAAGTCTAACTAAATTAAGTCTAATCAAAGTAATTCAAAGTAAGTCTAACCAAAGTAATTCTAACCAAAGTAATTCTAACCAAAGTAAGTCAAAGTAAGTCTAACCAAAGTAAGTCTAATCAAAGTAAGTCAAAGTAAGTCTAACCAAAGTAAGTCTAATCAAAGTAAGTCTAACCAAAGTAAGTCTAACGAAAATTAAGTCTAACCAAAGTAAGAAAAAACTGACTCGTGATGACACCAACAAATTTCCTTGACAACGAAGAGAAAGTCCCGGGGATCAGAGAAAGTAGAATCTTTTCTGTGCCTTGTGCCACACCAGATAAAACAATGTGAGCAGTGACCTTGTGCCACACCAGATAAAACAATGTGAGCAGTGACCTTGTGCCACACCAGATAAAACAATGTGAGCAGTGGCTATGTACAGTGACCTTGTGCCACACCAGATAAAACAATGTGAGCAGTGACCTTGTGCCACACCAGATAAAACAATGTGAGCAGTGACCTTGTGCAACACCAGATAAAACAATGTGAGCAGTGGCCTTGTGCCACACCAGATAAAACAATGTGAGCAGTGACCTTGTGCAACACCAGATAAAACAATGTGAGCAGTGACCTTGTGCCACACCAGATAAAACAATGTGAGCAGTGACCTTGTGCCACACCAGATAAAACAATGTGAGCAGTGGCCTTGTGCCACACCAGATAAAACAATGTGAGCAGTGGCCTTGTGCCACACCAGATAAAACAATGTGAGCAGTGGCCTTGTGCAACACCAGATAAAACAATGTGAGCAGTGGCCTTGTGCAACACCAGATAAAACAATGTGAACAGTGGCTATGTACAGTGACCTTGTACAGTGACCGACCAGATCTCACCAACTTCTACCCGATATCCGAGAAAAGAACTCTCAGCTGGACAAAGAATACTCAGACATTACTCAGTTAATTTAAACATTAACTGCGGGGCTGTCCAGACAAGGGCATTCACTCTGTCGTTAGAGTAACATAACTCAAAATGATTTATGTCCCGTATACTGGAACATAAGGATGACTGCCTCAGCAATGATGTTAGTGAAAGTTGCCCTTCAGCATCGAGAGAGAGAGAGAGAGAGAGAGAGAGAGAGAGAGAGAGAGAGAGAGAGAGAGAGAGAGAGAGCGAGAGAGAGAGAGCGAAGACTTGGGGAGCACAATTTGCTCATGGTGTCCTGCTCATATGTAAGATGATTGTTCTTTCTAACTTAAACGTTGCACTGTGTGAGAGGCAAGCAAAACTTGTCAGAGAAAGATCAACTGAATGAAACAGAGATTCGGCTCTGCCATGATTAAACTGTTAGCCAAGGACTTTGATGAGGTCCAGGCCATTTCATCTTTGTGTCTTATGTAATGTCCTAAAGAGTTAAAACTGAAGATGAGAGTAGACGAGAAAGTCGATGTCTAATGATGGTTAACAAATATTCATGTTAGAGAACCGGCACAAGGGAAACAACTCAGTTTTCTCAGTATACATTGTACAGATCATGAAAGACATCGGACAAGATGACAGAAACAGGTAGAGCTCACACATCAAGAGAGTTCATACATCAAGGCAGAGTTCACACATCAAGACAGAGTTCATACATCAAGGCAGAGTTCATACATCAAGGCAGAGTTCACACATCAAAGCAGAGTTCATACATCAAGGCAGAATTCACACTTCAAAGCAGTTCACACATCAAGACATATCTCACACATCAAGACAGAGTTAACACATTGAGACAGGGTTCACACAGAGTTCAGACATTAAGACGGAGGTCACTTATACACATCAAGGCAGAGTTCACACATCAAGGCAGATTTCACACATTAAGGCAAAGTTCACACATTAAGGCAGAGTTAACGCATCATTGCAGAGTTCACACGTTAAGACAGAGTTCACACATTAAGACAGAGCTCACACACAAATCAAGACAGAGCTCACAAACAAATCAAGACAGAGCCTTCACACACATTAAGACAGAGCGCTCACATAAATTAAGACATATCGCTCACACACATTAAGACAGAGCTCATACAAACATTAAGACAGAGCTCACACACATTAAGACAGAGTTCACACACACACATTAAGACAGAGCTCACACACTCATCAAGACAGAGGTCACACACACATCAAAACAGAGTGCTCAAAAGCATTAAGACAGATCTCTGAAACCTGTAAAAACTCATGTAGAAGATCAGATTTCTAGCATAAAATATTCATTGTCTCTTGATGTTGTTTATTTTTCCGTTTTCTAGAATTTAATCCCTGAGTCCTAACAAGAAACCCTGAAATCCTCCAAGATTTGTTCAGCACAGAGAAACATGATTCAGTGTTTCAGTGCCTGAGAGAAACTGACTCCTGGAACCACGTGACCTGTAGGAGAAAAGAGAATAATTCATGGAACACGTGACCTGTAGCAGGAGAGAGAATAATTCATGGAACACGTGACTTGTAAGAGAGAAAAGAATAATTCATGGAACACGTGACTTGTAAGAGAGAAGAGAATAATTCATGGAACACGTGACTTGTAAGGGAGAAGAGAATAATTCATGGAACACGTGATTTGTAGGAGAGAAGAGAATAATTCATAATCAAATGACTTATAGAACAGAAGAGAATATTAAGCAACACGCGACTCGAAAGAGACAAGAGAATAACCCACGATCACTTGACATGTTGGAAAGGAGAGAATAATTCATGGAATACATGACTTCTATCAGAGAAGACAATAATTCAGGATCACTTGACCTGTATGAGAGAAGAAAATAATTCACGGAACACGTGACTTGTAAGAGAGAAGATAATAATTAATGATAAAGTGACCTATAGGAGAGAAGATAATAGTTCATGATCACATGATCTGTAGGAGATAAGAAAAGACTCTTGGAAAAAACGCTTACAAGAGAACTCGTTGAACAAAATATACAGAAAAATACAAAAGTAAAGTAGAAAAGTAAAATAAAATAGTAAGATAAAAAAGTAAAATAGAAAAGTAAGATATAAAAGTAAAATAGAAAAGTAAATTAGAAAAGTAAGATAGAGAAGTAAAATAGACAAGTAAAGTAGAAAAGTAAGATAGAAAAGTAAAATAGAAAAGTAGGATAGACAAGACTTGTAGAGATAGGGGAGGGAGAAATGATCGTGGAGACACAACTCAAGGAGAAGGAAATGACTTTTGTAGAGACTTGAACTTTAAGAAAGACCTTGCTCTGCTGCTGGCCTAGAGATGGTCCTCCTTACACTCAGGACACTCCCATATGTGCGCTCAGCCTCTAACCTCAGTGTTGTTCCTGGTCTGTGCTGGCTGATGGTGCCAATGGTGCATTGATTGAAAACAGCTCGATCTTTTCTGCAAAGTTCTGAATGTCTGCCACTGCCCTTCGTTATTCTTCTTTGGTTTAGTCTGTGGTGACAGGTTCTGCATTCAAACATTCTTTTCTTCATCTCCCTGTAATTTTGACAGGGTGGCTGTTATAACCACCAGCATGCAGTATTAAATTAAACGGAACTGTTCTAAAGCCGGTGCAGAAATTCAAATACCTTGGAGCAGTAATAACTTCAGATGGGAAATGCAGAACAGAAATTAGGAACAGAATAGGCCAAGCAAAGACTGCATTTCAGAGAATGAGAAACATATTGACCAACACATCCTTATCAATGAATGTTAGAAAACGAGTACTAAAATGCTATATTGAACCTATCTTGTTATATGGAAGTGAATCATGGACAATAGGCAAGTCTGCACAAAAATCATTGGAAGCAGTAGAAATGTGGTTTATTAGAAGAATGTTGCGAATCCCCTGGACAGCAAAAATAACTAATGAAGAATGTAGGAGAAGAGCTGGAGAGACAAAAAACCTTGTCAAAAAGATAAGAGAGAGACAATGTACTTTCATAGGACATGCAATGAGAAGAGGGGGCATTGAAAATATTATAACAACAGGAAAAATAGAAGGAAGAAGATCAAGAGGAAGACCAAGAGAAATGATACTGGACAGTCTGACGGGATGGTGTGAGAGGAGATCACCAACTGAGCTGATGGCCTGCATGAAGGATCGCGTACTCTGGAGAAGCATAATAGCCAACGCCAGTCGGCACGGCACATGATGATGATGATGGCTGTTATAATGTTTGCTTTGTCCATTTGTCGGCTGCCAAAGGTTGTTGTTTGGTGATCCGCCATCTCATTATCTTAGATATCAGCATGTTCTGGCCAATAAATCTGTATTAGGAAGGAGATTTGTGACTCTTTTAATTTGGCCAACCACGTTCGACGTATCGCCTGTTTTAAACATTTTTTAAAGCATGCATTGTGAGTCTGATCATAGTATGGCCTGTGATGGTTGCTGGTTGGCTAACCAGTTTATGGCTCGAGTGGTTGCTTCAGTCTCCATCCTCATACTGGTTGTGGCTAAGGTTCCGGACTCACTGATGGTGAGTCGTCCAGTACGATAGACCACGAAACGTCATCCACTCCTTTGTCCGCGCATGATCTGCATACTATATGTCATCTGTATACTTTATGTCATCTGGGATGGAGTGCTTAATAATTTGCTCTTTGATTCCTGCCGGCCAATTTTTGCGTTCTCGACTGAGCCATACGTGAACTTTGGTAAAGTGTGGATGTTTTCGGGCATCAATCCAGTCGGCACCCACGGGTTGTATATCTGCCATTTAGTCTTGGTTCGTGTGTGCTCTTTTATGTGGGTGCATTTATGTTGAGTTTTCATGCTCGGTATGTTCAACAGATGTCACATGGCACCCGAGGGCGTGTGCTTCAGGTCTCTGGGCCCTGTCATCGCTGGTTCACTCTGAACTCTCTGCAACAGCCAGGTTGTATGAGATGTTGATAACGTCAGAATGCCCAGGGAATATTTCAATCTTGACTTTATCAGCGTTTTCATTGTTGAGGTTAGAATTTGTTGTGATAGACCCATGTTTGCTATTATTTGTAATACTGCGAAACTTTCGTTGCTTTCAGTACCGTCTTGTACACCTGCTGCCTGAAGGATGGGTCTTGCTTCAGTACCGTCTTGTACACCTGCTGCCTGAAGGATGGGCCTCTGTGGAAGGTAATCCCAAATATTTAATTGTGTGTCCACAGTAGACACAAATCAAGAGAGGGGAATGAGTTCTTTAGGTAAACAAATCAAGAGAGGGGAATGAGTTCTTTAGGTAAACAAATCAAGAGAGGGGAATGAGTTCTTTAGGTAAACAAATCAAGAGAGGGGAATGAGTTCTTTAAGTAAACAAATCAAGAGAGGGGAATGAGTTCTTTAGGTAAACAAATCAAGAGAGGGGAATGAGTTCTTTAGGTAAACAAATCAAGAGAGGGGAATGAGTTCTTTAAGTAAACAAATCAAGAGTGAGAAATGTGTTCTTTAGGTAAACAAATCAAGAGTGGGGAATGAGTTGTGGAGACATATAACTGAAGAATAAGGGAACGACTGCTAAAGACACATAACTCAAGATGAGTGGACTGACTCCTAGAGATAGGTAACTCAAGATGAGAGAATTGACTCCTAGAGACACATAATTCAAGAAAAAGAGAAATGATTACTGACGATATAACCCTTATTTGTTTTCTTCACATGCACGCTGAAGAAGAAGAAGAAAAAGAAGAAGTGTAAGACCACAAGATGAAATAACCACAAACCGACATAGAAAAATCACAAAGATTGTGATGGTTACAGAACAAAGATTGTGATGGTTACAGAACAAAGATTGTGATGGTTACAGAACAAAGATTGTGATGGTTACAGAACAAAGATCTTCTGTGTCTGGACACTTTTGAGCCTGGACACAGATGATCTAAAACTACAGTTTAGACACTCCCAGACACTTGCGCTGACGGCAAATGTACTATAAGAAATGTGTTGATAATACTGGGCTAGAAGAGTTATCTAAACATCTCTGTTTGTAATGAGGAAAGGTGGTATCGCTGCCAACAACTGCCACAACAAGGAGGCAGTCCATGTCTGAACCAATCACAAGAGGTATTTAGTTAGTGAGCAGTTGGCTCGCGAGACGCTACGTCCGGTAGAAGCGCGCGAGAGACGGCGAGCCCTTGGCCGCGAGAGCTATCTTCTGGTTCGTGTTAAGCGATCCCTTCCTGGGGTAAGACGAGGGTGCATGGAGCAGAGACTTGCACCCGGTAACTTGCCCCGTGATTGCGTCCGTGGTAAGAGTACTCTGGGCTTGTTGGAGACCACTGTTACCTCGTGCACACTGCGACTGAACACTGCTCACCCCCGCATTCTCGCCCACAGAGTTTGTCAGTGACAGCAAAACTATACAGATGATGGGAATAAGGACATGACAGAATGTGCACAGAACGAGACAAACTAATTGCTGTTATATTCAGGCGCACATGAGAAGGCTGAGATGTGACATATCTTGGTTTCCAATGACGCGCTATCTTGTCTTTTCCGAAATATTCTTATCAAACCCTGAGATATATCACATCAGTGATTACAAAACTTTTTTTTTTTTTGCCAGGCGGTTTTCAGAATGTCTTCATCATTGTTTCTCAAGAAATTGGGCCTAACTGTTCTAGGGTCTGCAACCTGGAGTAGAAACTCTCACAGTTCGGTCCCACAGTTCGGTCTCACAGTTCGGTCCCACAGTTCGGTCTCACAGTTCTGTCAGACACGCAGAGAAAATATTTGAAAGTTTACCTGAATTAAATGTTCTTTTTGGCCTTGGTGTTTTTCTTTTACCTGGAGTAGAACACCTGGAGTACAACACCTGGAATGTTATAACAGGTAAGTCCAGCTTAGGATGTTGTTGTTGTTGTTGTTACTGTTGTTATTATTGCTGGTGTTACTGTTATAGTTTTTGTTACTGCTATTGTTTTTGTTACTGCTGTCGTTGACGAATGCTATTTCTTGACATTCAGTAAATCAGAATCTCTCAAATGTTGACTCACGGTTCAGTCTGTATGAAATGTTGACTCACGGTTCAGTCTGTATCAAAATGTTGACTCCCGGTTCAGTCTGTATCAAAATGTTGACTCCCGGTTCAGTCTGTATCAAATGTTGACTCCTGGTTCAGTCTGTATGAAATGTTGACTCCCGGTTCAGTCTGTATCAAAATGTTGACTCACGGTTCAGTCTGTATCAAATGTTGACTCCTGGTTCAGTCTGTATCAAATGTTGACTCCTGGTTCAGTCTGTATGAAATGTTGACTCCCGGTTCAGTCTGTATCAAATGTTGACTCCCGGTTCAGTCTGTATTAAATGTTGACTCCCGGTTTAGTCTGTATCAAATGTTGACTCCCGGTTCAGTCTGTATCAAATGTTGACTCCCGGTTCAGTCTGTATCAAACATTTGACAACCGGAGAAAACGGCAGCAAAAACGGTCATAAAATAGCACACGTGGTTTGTTGGGTGCTTTCTTATGTGGTCCATTCTGCTGACTTGCATCGGCACCAACATCAGCATAAGTAGCAACACCAACATAAGTAGCAACACCAACATAAGTAGCAACATCAACATAAGTAGCAACACCAACATAAATAGCAACATCAACATAAGTAGCAACATCAACATAAGTAGCAACACCAACATAAATAGCAACACCAACATAAATAGCAACACCAACATAAATAGCAACATCAACATAAGTAGGAACATCAACATAAGTAGCACCAGCAACATAAGTAGCACCATCAACATAAGTAGCAAGATCAACATAAGTAGCACCATCAACATAAGTAGCAACATCAACATAAGTAGCAACACCAACATAAGTAGCAACATCAAAAAGAACAAAGCCTGGAATTTCAGAACTTAGTTTTGTTTGGACAAACAATTCTGTTAGGCTGAAGTTCACCGCTTTCAACATCTGTTCCCCTGCATGTTCTGAGGCTGAAGTTCATCGCTTTCAACATCTGACTCAACTTGTCCAAGTCTTCTTACTCTGACTCAACTCGTCCAAGTCTTCTTACTCTGACTCAACTTGTCCAAGTCTTCTTACTCTGACTCAACTCGTCCAAGTCTTCTTACTCTGACTCAACTCGTCTACGTCTTCTTACACTGACCCAACTCGTCTAAGTCTTCTTATTCTGACTCAACTCGTCTGTCTTCTTACTCAGACTCAACTCGTCCAAGTCTTCTTACCCTGACTCAACTCGTCCAAGTCCTCCTACTCTGACTCAACTCGTCCAAGTCTTCTTACTCTGACTCAACTCGTCCACGTCTTCATATTATGACTCAACTCGTCTAAGTCTTCTTATTCTGACCCAACCCGTCCAAGTCTTCTTATTCTGACTCAACTCGTCTAAGTCTTCTTACTCTGACTCAACTCGTCTAAATCGTCTTACTCTAACTCAACTCGTCCAAGTCTTCTTACTCTGACTCAACTCGTCCAAGTCTTCTTACTCTGACTCAACTCGTCCAAGTCTTCTTACTCTGACTCAACTCTTCCACATCTTCTTACTCTGACTAAACTCGTCTAAGTCTTCTTACTCAGACTCAACTCGTCCAAGTCTTCTTACCCTGACTCAACTCGTCCAAGTCCTCCTACTCTGACTCAACTCGTCCAAGTCTTCTTACTCTGACTCAACTCGTCCACGTCTTCATATTATGACTCAACTCGTCTAAGTCTTCTTATTCTGACCCAACCCGTCCAAGTCTTCTTATTCTGACTCAACTCGTCTAAGTCTTCTTACTCTGACTCAACTCGTCTAAATCGTCTTACTCTAACTCAACTCGTCCAAGTCTTCTTACTCTGACTCAACTCGTCCAAGTCTTCTTACTCTGACTCAACTCGTCCAAGTCTTCTTACTCTGACTCAACTCTTCCACATCTTCTTACTCTGACTAAACTCGTCTAAGTCTTCTTACTCTGACTCAACTCGTCCAAGTCTTCTTACTCTAACTCAACTCGTCCAAGTCTTCTTACTCTGACTCAACTCTTCCACATCTTCTTATTCTGACTCAACTCGTCTAAGTCTTCTTACTCTGACTCAACTCGTCCAAGTCTTCTTACTCTGACTCAACTCGTCTAAGTCTTCTTACTCTGACTCAACTCGTCTGTCTTCTTACTCAAACTCAACTCGTCCAAGTCTTCTTACTCTGACTCAACTCGTCCAAGTCCTCCTACTCTGACTCAACTCGTCCAAGTCTTCTTACTCTGACTCAACTCGTCCACGTCTTCATATTATGACTCAACTCGTCTAAGTCTTCTTACTCTGACTCAACTCGTCCAAGTCTTCTTACTCAGACTCAACTCGTCCAAGTCTTCTTACTCTGACTCAACTCGTCCAAGTCTTCTTACTCTGACTCAACTCGTCCAAGTCTTCTTACTCCGACTCAACTCTTCCACATCTTCTTACTCTGACTCAACTCGTCTAAGTCTTCTTGCTCTGACTCAACTCGTCCACGTCTTCATATTATGACTCAACTGGTCTAAGTCTTCTTATTCTGACCCAACCCGTCCAAGTCCTCTTATTCTGACTCAACTCGTCTAAGTCTTCTTACTCTGACTCAACTCGTCTATGTCGTCTTACTCTGACTCAACTCGTCCAAGTCTTCTTACTCTGACTCAACTCGTCCAAGTCTTCTTACTCTGACTCAACTCGTCCAAGTCTTCTTACTCTGACTCAACTCTTCCACATCTTCTTACTCTGACTCAACTCGTCTAAGTCTTCTTGCTCTGACTCAACTCGTCCAAGTCTTCTTACTCTGACTCAACTCGTCCAAGTCTTCTTATTCTGACTCAACTCGCCCAAGTCTTCTTACTCTGACTCAACTCGTCCAAGTCTTCTTACTCTGACTCAACTCGTCTAAGTCTTCTTACTCTAACTCAACTCGTCTAAGTCTTCTTACTCTGTGTCAACTCGTCCAAGTCTTCTTACTCAGACTCAACTCGTCCAAGTCTTCTTACTCTGACTCAACTCGTCCAAGTCTTCTTACTCTGACTCAACTCGTCCAAGTCTTCTTACTCTGACTCAACTCGTCCACATCTTCTTACTCTGACTCAACTCTTCCACATCTTCTTACTCTGACTCAACTCTTTCGCATCTTCTTACTCTGACTCAACTATTCCACGTCTTCTTACTCTGACTCTACTCGTCCGAGTCTTCTTACTCTGACTCAACTCATCCAAGTCTTCTTACTCTGACTCAACTCGTCCAAGTCTTCTTACTCTGACTCAACTCGTGTACGTCTTCTTATTCTGACTCAACTCGTCCAAGTCGTCTTACTCTGACTCAACTCTTCCAAGTCTTCTTACTCTGACTCAACTCGTCCAAGTCTTCTTACTCTGACTCAACTCGTCCAAGTCTTCTTACTCTGACTCAACTCGTCCACATCTTCTTACTCTGACTCAACTCTTCCACATCTTCTTACTCTGACTCAACTCTTTCGCATCTTCTTACTCTGACTCAACTATTCCACGTCTTCTTACTCTGACTCTACTCGTCCGAGTCTTCTTACTCTGACTCAACTCATCCAAGTCTTCTTACTCTGACTCAACTCGTCCAAGTCTTCTTACTCTGACTCAACTCGTGTACGTCTTCTTATTCTGACTCAACTCGTCCAAGTCGTCTTACTCTGACTCAACTCTTCCACATCTTCTTACTCTGACTCAACTCGTCCAAGTCTTCTTACTCTGACTCTACTCGTCCGAGTCTTCTTACTCTGACTCAACTCGTCTAAGTCTTCTTACTCTGACTCAACTCATCTAAGTCTTCTTACTCTGACTCAACTCATCTAAGTCTTCTTACTCTGACTCAACTCGTCTACGTCTTCTTACTCTGACTCAACTCGTCTACGTCTTCTTACTCTGACTCAACTCGCCCAAGTCTTCTTACTCTGACTCAACTCATCTAAGTCTTCTTATTCTGACTTAACTCATCTAAGTCTTCTTATTCTGACTCAACTCGTCCAAGTCTTCTTACTCTGACTCAACAAGTCAAATTTTGTCATTCTTTTTCTCTGTCATTATATTTACTCTAACTTCTGGGGATCGTCTGTTTGTTCAACCATCTGCCCATCTCTGCTCTTAGAGTGCATGAAGTATATTCGTGTCGTCGCGGTCTAAAGGGAGGAGACAGCTAAATATATCAATCATTACCAAATGCAGAAATGGTGACCAAATACAAGAATGTGGCCAAATAAAAGAGTGATGGCCAAATATAAGAATAATGGCCAAATTTGAGAAAGGAGACAAAAGACAAGAATGGTGACCAAATATATGAATGGTGGCCAAATATAAGAATGGTGGACAAATATAAGAATGGTGCCACATACAAAAATGATGGCTAAAGTGAGTAGTTGCGTGTTGCTGTTTTTACAACGTAACCTACGTCTTCTTTTCAATGAATTCTACGAGATCAGCTTGTCAGGAGATCTGAAACAAAATGTCATCCATGGGTCAGGAGATTTGAAACAAAATGTCATCCATTGGCCAGGAGATCTGAAACAAAATGTCATCCATTGGCCAGGAGATCTGAAACAAAATGTCATCCATGGGTCAGGAGATCTGAAACAAAATGTCATCCATGGGTCAGGAGATCTGAAACAAAATGTCATCCATTGGTCAGGAGATCTGAAACAAAATGTCATCCATTGGTCAGGAGATCTGAAACAAAATGTCATCCATGGGTCAGGAGATCTGAAACAAAATGTCATCCATGGGTCAGGAGATCTGAAACAAAATGTCATCCATGGGTCAGGAGATCTGAAACAAAATGTCATCCATGGGTCAGGAGATCTGAAACAAAATGTCATCCATGGGTCAGGAGATCTGAAACAAAATGTCATCCACACAAAAAAATGTTAACAGAGTGACTGTAATGATGTCTGCCTGCTAACCTACCTGGGCATTTCTCTGTTTACCTATCTATCTACTTACACATTATATACGTATAACCTATATACTTACCAACCTACAATCTTGCCTGGTCACATACCTGTCTATATACTCACATATCTACATACCTGTCTATGTACTTACCTGTCTACATTCGTACCTGCCTACTTACTAACCTGTCTACATACCTACCTGTCTATATACCTACCTGTCTACATACCTACCTGCCTACATACTAACCTGTCTACATACCTACCTGCCTACATATTTACCTACCTATATATATAACAATGTAAAGGTGTGAACTATTATAACATTGACGAAATAAGGTATTGTTTTTCTGTCTTGTAGTTCTTCTTATGCATTGTAATTCTGCCACCTTTGTCAGTGATATTGCTGAATATTTCTGAGGATATCTTCACATACAACCTGATACTGTTGTCTAGATCAGGTTTCACAAACGTTACAACATATTCTAGACAAGAGCAAGTCCGGTGAAATGTTCACTGCATCATTTAATTCTGACAAATAAGTTCAAGATGTATTGTTGACAACATCACTTGGATTGAATCACTTAATCATTTGTTCACAACATCAAACTCTATCATATTCTACATACAGCATTTCGGCAATGTTCTCAACTTCAAGATATTCTACATGTGATACTAGGACCGTTCTGAACTCTATAATTTTTTTCTCTTGTCTTATTAAGTATTGAACTTTGTTTCTAAGTGAACGGCAGGTCCTAAAGTCCTTGATTTTGTGCGCCCGATCACGTTCTCTCATGGCATGTAATATTTCAGGTGTTATCCAAGGTGACTTCGTCTGGTGTTTTACTCTCACCTCTTTCATGGGGACATGTTTGTCTAATATATCTCTGAAGATCTTTAGCCAATATTCTATTGCCTCATCAGGGTCAGTTAGTTGGTACACGTGTGTAAGTGAAGGTTATTGCAAATCATTAATGAATAATTATAAGTTAAATTTTCTGAAGCTTCTAAATTTCATACTGATGTGATTGTGTTTAGGAAGTTTATACCCCTTTCTTGTCCACGTACAGCAGACTGGGTAATGATCAATTAACGAAATATGAGGGATGTTACATTCAATGATGTTTTCTGGGTGGGCTACATATATATGATCTAATAATGTGGATGATACTTCTGTTACTCTGGTAGGTTTGGTGACGATTTGGCAACAATTATAGGATAATATAATATTGCTCCAAGTTGGATTTGATTGTGTTAGATCTATGTTGAAATCTCCAAGAATGATAATATCTTTGAACCTAAAGGTTGAAACCTCATCCATCATAGTCGTGAAGTGATCGTACCACAGAGATGATGCATTTTGATTACGGTACAACAGTCCAATAACTAATGGACTCTGGTTTGGCATTTTAACTTCCACCCAAGTACACTCTACCTCTGATGATTCGAGGTCTTCTCTATGACTAAACTGGATAGTTGTGGAGACATACATTACTACACCTGTTTCTAGTTTCCTGGTTGGGTCACGCCGGATCAGGATAGTTGTGGAGACATACATTACTACACCTGTTTCTAGTTTCCTGGTTGGGTCACGCCGGATCAGGATAGTTGTGGAGACATACATTACTACACCTGTTTCTAGTTTCCTGGTTGGGTCACGCCGGATCAGGATAGTTGTGGAGACATACATTACTACACCTGTTTCCTGGTTGGGTCACGCCGGATCAGGTTAGTTGTGGAGACATACATTACTAGACCTGTTTCTAGTTTCCTGGTTGGGTCACGCCTGATCAGGTTAAACCCGTTAATTCTAATATCTTCATCGGTTATGTTCCTATTTAAACGGCTTTCAGAGAAGCCAAAAATGTGGAAATTTTGATGTAATATGTGTGTTACTTCAGGAATTTTATCTAATAGGTGATATACATTCAGATGGCCTAATCGAAGTCCTTCCTTATGTAACCATTTTTCGGTAGGTGGGGTCATTTTATTTTCCTGTCTCCTGTTACTGGTTTGAAAATAATTCCTATTATGATACTTAATACTGAGGTGAATAAACTTTTAATACTACACAGAGACACACTCTGTATATTAAAATCTTTCAACTGGTACACAACTCACCAGCTGAAATAATTGGAAACTGAAAGAGAGACACGTCTAACTACTGAATAATTAAACGCTGAAATATATGAATTCACTAACAAGTTGAGTAATTAAGTATATAGTTCTCACACACAGACAGGCACAACTCACAAACTGCACGGACCTATAGGAAGTTGACAAGAATTAGAAAAATAGATACAAAAGAAAAGGGGCAAGAAATCAAATGCAATAATAAAACGTAAATAATTCTAAATAAACGTAAGAATGAAGATATCAGTCACTATGTCTTGCTGAGTAATAATTCTTTTTCGACATTGCGGGTTGAAGGTTACAGTTTGTGATGGATTATGATGATACTGCCATCAGTTTAAGGCATGTGGTGTCTGTAAGGTAACATGCCATGTGAATTATGCAGAGATAACATATAGGCATGACTCAAGGCTGCAGGGCTAAATTGCAATAAATTCTGCAGCTTCAGATTTCTTTGAGGATGTTGCACGGAACGTGCTTGTGTGTTGAGCTCTTCCAATGAGTTGTGCGACGGAGGAAGAATCCTGACGTTGCTGACGCTCGTATCAGCTCGTCTGACCGTCTGAGGATGACGTGAGGGTAGGGGTGGAAACATTGTGTCATAGTCGGTGGTTTGCTGTGGAACAGGTGGTGCAGATTTGGAGGTCCCTTTGGTTTTAGTGCTCGGAGTAGAGCTGGCTTTATGGGGGTTTTTGTTGGATGTGGGTGTTGTTTGTGGACATCCAGCTGTAATACTTCTTTCTGTAGTGTACGTTTTGAAGATACGAGACCGCCCGTCAGGGTCACGTGATCGTTGGTCTTGATAGGATTGTAAAACATGTCCCCTCGTTAAGGTTAAAAACTGGCGAAAGAATATAAATGGTAACGTTTTTATCTTCTCTTAAGTGTGGGAGGTCATTAGGCATCTTCTTGATGTAGGGGAAGGTGTAGGTTGTCAATAGTGATCTTCTTCGTATACAGGAATGTGTAGGTTGTCAATAGTGAGCTTCTTAGTGTAAGGTAATGTGTAGGTTGTCAATAGTGACCTTCTTGGTGTAAGGTAATGTGTAGGTTGTTAATAGTGACCTTCTTAGTGTAAGGTAAAGTGTAGGTTGTCAATAGTGACCTTCTTGGTGTAAGGTAATGTGTAGGTTGTTAACAGTGATCTTCTTGGTGTAAGGGAATGTGTAGGTTGTCAATAGCGACCTTGTGGGTGTAGGAGAATGTGTAGGTTGTCAATAGTGATCTTCTTGGTATACAAGAATGTGTAGGTTGTCAATAGTGACATTCTGTGTGTAGGGGAATGTGTAGGTTGTCAACAGTGACCTTCTTGGTGTAAGGGAATGTGTAGGTTGTCAGTAGCGACCTTGTGGGTGTAGGAGAATGTGTAGGTTGTCAATAGTGACCGTCTTTGTATATACGAATGTGTAGGTTGTCAATAGTGACCGTCTTTGTATATACGAATGTGTAGGTTGTCAATAGTGACCGTCTTTGTATATACGAATGTGTAGGTTGTCAATAGTGACCGTCTTTGTATATACGAATGTGTAGGTTGTCAATAGTGACCGTCTTTGTATATACGAATGTATAGGTTGTCAATAGTGACCGTCTTTGTATATACGAATGTGTAGGTTGTCAATAGTGACCGTCTTTGTATATACGAATGTATAGGTTGTCAATAGTGACCGTCTTTGTATATACGAATGTATAGGTTGTCAATAGTGACCGTCTTTGTATATACGAATGTGTAGGTTGTCAATAGTGAACTTCTGGGTGTAGCGGAAGGTGTAGGTTGCCAATAGTGACCTTCTGTGTGTAAGGGAAGGTGTAAGTTGTCATTAGCGACTTTTTAGTTTAGGGGAATGTGTAGATTGTTAATAGTGAACTTCTTGGTGTAGAGGAATGTGTAGATTATCAATAGTGAACTTCTTGGTGTAGAAGAATGTGTAGGTTGTCAATAGTGACCTTCTTAGTTTAGGAATATGTGTAGGTTGTCAATAGTGACCTTCTTAGTTTAGGAATATGTGTAGGTTGTCAATAGTGACCTTCTTAGTTTAGGAATATGTGTAGGTTGTCAATAGTGACCTTCTTAGTTTAGGAATATGTGTAGGTTGTCAATTTTGACCTTCTTAGTTTAGGAATATGTGTAGGTTGTCAATAGTGACCTTCTTGGTTTAAGGGAATGTGTAGATTGTCAATAGTGAAATTAACCAATAAAACAGCAGCATTTTCTAAGTTTACATGAGCTGAAATTAATCAATAGGGAAGCGGCATTTTTAAAAGTGTAAACTGTACCCAGACCAGGGATATCTTAATAACAACAGCTAAAGACATGGCTTCGGTAAAGAAAAAACATAAGAATGGATGGATTACAGTAGGCACACTAGAACTGATAAAACAATGTAGAGAAAGAAGACGCAATGGAAAGTGACAAACAACAACAATATAATATAAATCTTTAACAAAAGAAGTACAAGAAATATAAGAAAATACAGAAAACAATACATACAAGATTGTTGTGAAAGAATAGAAGGACATCAGAAATGTGGAAAAGATAGTGAAATGTTTAAAGAAATGAAGACATTGACAAGAAATGTCACACCTAAGCTAAATGTAAGTTGTGACGAGATGGGGAATACCTTGACAGAGACAGAGGAAATTCTAGAAAGATGGAAGGAATATTGCAGAGAAATGTATGACACAACTAACTGTGAAAGCAGAAATCAACAGTGTGAATTATTACTGGAGGAGAAAGAATCCAAACTGACAATAGAAGAAGTTTTATGGGCAATAAAGAAACTGAAAAATGGTAAATCACCAGGATGTGATGAGATAACAGCTGAACTTACTAAAGCAGGAGGAAAGGAATGTGCAACAATCTATCATGCACTATGTAAAAAGATATGGCATTCTGGTATTTGGCCAAAAGAATGGAAAAGAACTGTATTCACCGCTGCCAAAAAAGGGTAACCTGAAATTATACACAAACTTCAGAACTGTTGCCCTGATTAGTCATGCCAGTAAAATTCTGTTAAAAATCATAATGGGTAGCCTTCGTAAGAAAATAGAAGAATAAGTCAATATGGTCCAAGCTGGTTTCAAGCAAGGAAGAGGATCAAGAGATCATATATTCAATATATGATTAATAATAGAGAAATGCAGAGAGTTTAATGTGAATCTATATTTATCCTTTATAGACTACTCAAAAGCGTTTGATTGTGTACAACACTAGAAACTTTGGAAATAAAGGAAAAAATGGAATTTCCAACACATTTGATACAATTAACATCACTGCTGTATCTAGACCAACAAGCAGCAGTAAGAGTAAATGGTGAAACAACAACTTTGTTTGACATAAAACAAGGGGTCCGTCAGGGGTGCATATTGTTGCCTTACTTATTTAAAACTTGTATACTGAAAATATAATGAGGAATGTTAGAGAAGATGTAGACAAAGAATATTACGATGCCATAACAATTGGAGGTTATTAAATACCGGAGATTAGATATGCTGATGACACAGTATTACTGTCCACAACACAAAAAGGAATGGAAAAACTAATTATGTCAGTCCGTAAGAATAGTAAAGAGCAAAACCTCTATCTTAATGTGAAGAAAACTAAATTGATGACAACTGACAAAACAAATAAGGCAGCTGAAATATGTATCAATGAAGAAAAACTGTAAGAAGTGGAGAGTTTTGAATATCTTGGATCACTACTAACTAATAATGGAGATACAATGAGGGAAATTAAAAGGAGGACATCTATTGATCTACAGAAAGTAAAACAACTAAAGAATCTGTGGAGAGGAACAGATAGAACTAAAAAAATAAGATTTTTAAGGGCATGCATCTTTCCCATCGCAACATATGCCTGTGAGACCTGGACACTTAACAAAACAGCTGAGAAACACATAAATGCCTTTGAATGTAAATGCTACAGAAGAGTTCTTCAAATATCGTGGACACAGAAAAGAACAAATATATCTATACTACAAGAACTTAATATTGAAGAAGGCTGGCTAGTAAAGAGGATTAAAGAGTGAAAACTTAAATATTTTGGACACATTAAACGTCATGATAATCTAGAGAAGACCGTCTTGGAAGGGTACATAATGGGAAAAAGAAAGAAAGGAAGACGAAGGCGAAGGTGGCTGCAAGACATCGTTGATGATCTGCAAATGGATGCATCAGCAGCAGGCCATCCTGCTCACAACCAAGAGGCCTACAGGAGAGCTATTAAGGAGGCAAAGTTCTGTAAGGGACATGCAAATGAATGAATGAACATAAACTGAAATTAACCATTAACACAACAGTAAGAAGTGCTGGGTTAATATTATTTCTCAGTTTAGATTTGAGCAGATTTATGGTGCTAAAGAAACTGTCAATGTCAGCATCTGAATGTGCTGGTGTTAGCGCTAAACTGTCAATGTCAGCATCTGAATGTCATAGTATTAGAGCTAAACTGTCAATATCAGCATCTGAAAGTGCTGATATTAGAGCTAAACTGTCAATGTCAGCATCTGAATATGCTGGTATTAGAGCTAAACTGTCAATGTCAGCATCTGAATGTGCTGGTATTAGAGCTAAACTGTCAATGTCAGCATCTGAATGTGCTGGTATTAGAGCTAAACTGTCAATGTCAGCATCTGAATGTGCTGGTATTAGAGCTAAACTGTCAATGTCAGCATCTGAATGTGCTGGTATTAGAGCTAAACTGTCAATGTCAGCACCTGAATGTGCTTGTACTAGAGCTAACTCTTGCACAAAGTTCTTAGCATGGATTACATCCTGGGAAATCTCTGTATTGTTTTACTTTAGTGTAGAAGACCTCTGTATCTTCTTCATTAGTCCAGTCAACTATTTTGATTGTTGTTTATTAGTCCAGACAACTATTTAGATTCTTTAGTCAACTATTTAGATTCTTGTTTATTAGTCCAGTCAACTATTTTGATTCTTGCTTATATATTAATCTAGTCAACTATTTTTATTATTGTTTATTAGTCCAGATAAGTATTTTGATTCTTTTTTATTAGTCCAGTCAATTATTTTGTTTGTTTATTAGTCCAGTCAACTATTCTGATTCTTGTTTATTGGTCCAAACAACTATTTTGATTCCTGTTTGTTACTCCTGTCAACTATTTTGATTCTTTTTTATTAGTCCAGTCAATTATTTTTATTGTTGTTTATTGGTGCAGTGAATTATTTTATTCTTGTTTATTAGTCCAGTCAATTATTTTTATTGTTGTTTATTGGTGCAGTGAATTATTTTATTCTTGTTTATTAGTCCAGTCCATTATTTTTATTGTTGTTTATTGGGCCAGTGAGCTATTTTGATTCTTGTTTTTTTGTTAAGTCTACTATTTTGATTATTATTTATTAGTCCAGTCAACTATTTAGATTCTTATTTATTTGTCAAGTCAACTATTTTGATTATTGTTTATTAGTCTAATCAGTTAATTTGATTCTTATTTATTAGTTTAGTCAACTATTTTTATTCTTGTTTATTAATCCAGTCAACTATTTAATTGTTTATTAGTCCAGTCAACTATTTAGGTTATTTTTTATTATTCCAATCAACTATTTTGATTCTTGTTTATAGTCCAGTCAACTATTTTTTATTCTTGTTTATTATTCCAGTCAATTGTTTAGATTCTTGTTTATTGGCCCAGTCTCTATTATTTCGATTTTTGTTTGCTTGCATTCTTTAGTTGCTGAGTTTTCAGATGAACTTAAACATTTCATCACAAATAGAAGAAATGTTCTTTGTTGATTGCAGAAAATTATTTCCAGGGAAGAGAGATACATTCTTCAGTTTTTTCCACGAAGTCTCCGTCTTAACAGTTGAAATGACACAAGAAAATGGCAACACTGAGCTCTTCTCTTTATTTTTTATACATTAACTACTTCAGTTTGTAACCTTTTGATTTTGTGACTTAGATCAGTAGTGTAACTGTTGTGTTTTGATGTAAACTGTTTCTAGACATTCAGAACTTCTTGGGAGACACTCAAAAGAAAATGTAAATTTACAGACTACAAACAGTGACACACACACACATGTCATTCCAACAAGGGAGGAAACCTCGTAATCCTGCTCCACATAAACCAAGTTAATTAGGCCAACCATTTCTGTGTACATTATCTGTAAGTGTCCTTAGTGCAGTTTGATGCGGTCTTAACACATGGGCCCCAAGCGCATGGAAAGGGGGGGGGGGGCCAACCCATGGAAATCTATGTACACGGCGGGTGTGCTGTGCGCGTGGACGCTGCCGGATTATTTTCTTGTCTTATTATTACTTTGCCCTGGGCCCCCGATGCTGTAAAGACGGCCCTGGCTCGGCGGGTAGTTTCTACGCTCCTGCACCATACCCTCTTTTTTACATTTGTCCAATTCTACAAGTTTAAGATAACAAATATGACGCGTGAGCTAAGATCGTTAGCTTGAAGTGAGTGAGACAGACAGAGAGAGAAGTTACTGGATGGGCTGTCAGTATGGCTAGGAAGAAAGTCACTGGCAGATCTCATAATCAAGTCTAAAGACAGGGAATTGTGGAGAGAAATGATCGCCTACGCCACGCGACCTGGCACTTAGAATAGAATAGAGTGGGTCCCAAAATCTACCACGGCATGTCTGCCTCAGTGTTGCCAGTTTGTAGTTTGTGAAAGATCTGAAACATTTATTTATTCAGTGAGAAACGGTTGATCATGGAAGGTTTACCGAGTATTTTCCTTAGTTCATTTTTTGTGGAATGCAATAAAATTATCTAGAATTATCTAGATTCTTATCTCATATCTTATCTCATATCCTTCCCGTGCCGTTAAAAGTCACATAGGGCTCGCAAGGTAGTTCGCCAATTTTTTCCTGTCTTCGGCGAGTCTTTCAAACTCATCAAAGGATTTTATGCCTGTTAATTTGAGTTTCACGCAGTGTGCCTCTTTTTCTTTGATCTGTTGTGTTCCACTTTATAGCTTGTTTTGGGATTCTCTGATCATTTCTTCTCATCAAGTGACCAACATAAGTCCATCTTCTTTTCCTGATCACTCATGAGACTTGTTGTTGTTCAGTCATCTGTCTTATCTCTGCGTTGTTCTTGAATTCGTTCCATTTGATGCCGAATATTTTCTTAGGCATTTGTTTTCAAAAGAGTCTAATTTCTTGTCTATTTCTTTAGTTGTTTTCCAGCTTTCACATGCATAAATGAGGGTGGATATTACATTTGAACTGAATATCTAGATTAAGTTAAAAATTAACTATATTTAAAGCTAAAATCTAGATGACAATTTTTATTATCTGGATGTAAATTATCTAGATCTTGGTTTAAATTATCTAGATCTAAATATAAATTGTCTAGATCTAGATATCAAATGTCTGGATCTAGATATCAAATATCTAGATCTCGGTATAAAGTATCGAGATTGGCAACCCTGTATAATTAAATTTAGTGATGTTGGCACCCTGTATAATCAAACTTGATGATGTTGACAACCATGTATAATCTTACTTAGTGATGTTGACAACCTTGTATAACAAATTTGCTGATGTTGACAAACCTGTACAAACAAACATGCTTAATCTGACAACCCTGTATAATCAAACTTGATGATGTTGACGAGACTGTGTAATCAAACTTGATGATTTTGACAGCCTTGTATAATCAAACTTGACTATGTTGACAGCCTTGTATAATCAAACTTTATGATGTTGACGAGACTGTATAGTCAAACTTGACGATGTGGACAACCGGGCATAATCAAACTTGACTATGTGGACAACCAGGTATAATCAAACTTGACTATGTGGACAACCAGGTATAATCAAACTTGACGATGTGGACAACAAGGTATAATCAAACTTGACGATGTGGACAACCAGGTATAATCAAAATTGACGACGCGAACAACCAGGTATAATCAAACTTGATGATTTTTTTTTGCCCATGTCTGCTAATGACGCAGACATAATGTGTATAAATGTACGTAATGTTACATAAACGCTTCATGTATTCTCTTCAACTTCTGCCAACAAATCTGAAAATACAATATTGACGAATAAATTGGATTAACACAAAAACTGGATTAACACAAAAACCTAGATTAGCGCAATAAAAACTGGTTTTAACACAAAAAGTTGGATTAATTAAAAAAAACTGGATTAACACAAAACTGGATTTACGCAAAAAAAAATTAGATTTAAACAAAAAGTTGGATTAATACAAAAAACTAGATTTGCAAAAAAAAAAAAAAAAGCAACAAAAAAGTGGATTAACACAAAAAGTTGAATTGATAACAAAAAATTGTCAAGGTCTTGTCTTGTCTTGTCTTGTCTTGTCTTGTCTTGTCTTCTCTCCTTCCGCATGTACTCTTCGGTGCTGAGGGAACAAATAGACGTCTTGATAGGGCTCGATGATTTGCTTCTTATAATGAGATATTTAATGCTTCTGTAATCTCTCTTCATCTCCTTCGTGGGCGGCCTCTTCCTCTGTTACCTACAAATCTCAGTGTGAATGTTGTCTGTGATATACTGTCTGGTGGTAACCGTGTAACATGACCAAACCATTTGACTTGTTTCTGGATGTAATTTAATACTTGTGTTACTCCAAGCTTTGCTCTGATGGTGTCATTTCTTATTTGGTCTCTTCTTGTTACATTTAGTATTCTCCTTTAATCTCATTTCTGTCGTGATGATATTTCTTTTTTTCTTGGCTGTTAGTTTCCATGTTTGACATTCTGTTACTGTCCATGATTGACATTCTGCTAGTGTCTATGTTTGACATTCTTTTAATGTCCATGTTTGACATTCAGTTATTGTCCATGTTTGACATTCTGTTAGTGTCTATGTTTGATATTCTGTTAGTGTCCATGTTTGATATTGACAACAGAGAGTTGGGAGGAAAATTCTCGTGGTTAGTACTAAAAATCAGAAAAGAAAGTTTTAAACAAGCTGCCAAGGTCATCAGGTCACAATTTAAAGTTTTCTTCCGGAAGTCTCTGCCAAGGCTAGTCCGAGGGGTTCATTTCAGAAGGACCAAGGGCCACAGTTGTATCCAGGAGTGAAATGGTGGGCCCCACTTAATAAATCACTTTGTTTCGCCTTACATAACACGCTTTGGTAAACTTTACTATCGACTGCACAGTCAGCTGCTGGAGCTGTGCTGATCTCTGTCAGCCACAGTGGAGGATTGAAATTCATCGTTTCTTGGCTAACAATATTCATTTAAACAAAATACATCGGGCTTCCATAGTACATCCCCCTTCCCCACCCACCCCGAGTAGGCCATCTCTTCCAAAATCCAGAATGACGCACGGACCCCAGACCCTAGACTCCAGACCCCAAGACCCCAGACCCCAAGACCCCAGACCCCAAGACCCCAGACCCAAGACTCCAGACCCCAAGACCCCAGACCCCAAGACTCAAGACCCCAGATCCCAGACCCAAGACTCCAGACCCCAAGACCCCAGACCCCAAGACTCCAGCATGTAACCGGACTACAGGAAGAGTGAAAAGTATGTGAGTTAGATCCTACAAACATTTCTCTACTGTTTGTATGTGTGTGTGCGCGCTTATATGTGTGTGCTTTTGTATGTATGTGTGTGTGTGGGGTTATATGTTTGCGCCTTTGTGTGTGTGTGTGAATATCTTTACGTACTCACGTGTGTATATATGAATCTGTAGGTGAGTTGTTAGGTACGCCCGGGTGTATACATTTCACGCTTAATCAGTGATCGCCAAACTACAAACATAACGCACCTGTTTTCTCTCACTTGTTCTAGATTTTCTTACAAGATTCTCCACACCACCTCCCTCTCCCCCCCCCCCTTTTTTTTAAAACAAAGCCATTAACTTTTTCACCCCAGAACAGAACTAACAAGACTGCTCAATGCCAACCACAACAAAACTAACATGGCTGCTCAATGCCAACCACAACTCAGATTGTTAATGGCTGATCAATGCCAACCACAAATCAGTTTGTTAATGGCTACTCAATGCAAACCACAACTCAGATTGTTAAGTAGGTGTAGGCCGAAGAAAATAGAAAAGAAAAAAATGTGTAATTCAAATCATTGCTTAAAATTAGAGAGTAGATTTCCTGTGCTTTCTTTGTGGCAACATTTCTCAACAACATATTTTCTGTTACAGGGCGGAAAATAATTCTGGAATAAAAGAGTTAAACACAGGTTAATGTAAGACAGGAGAGAAATTAGGTCACAAAAAACACTGGCAATTTTTGTTGTTGGGGCAATGCATGTAAGAATGTTGTCAAGTTTAAATGTAGTGTTTGAATAACAACAACAGCAACAACAAAACCACTTTTTCGTTTTATTATCCTTTCTAAAGGGTAGAAAGATTTGTTTGAAAAAATACAGAGATTAAAAAACAATTTAAAACAACAAAGAGAGACTTAGAAAATTAAGAAGCGAAAGATTATAATGAGAAAGAAAACATTCAGGCCCAGCATGATATTCTGTCAAGCCCAGCTTGCATTCACTGTGTAATGGCTTCTAAATCCGGTATTCTGTGAAATTCCGAGTCTAAAGAGTATTCTTGTCAAGAAATGATGAAACTCTGCAGAAAGAGATGGATTCTAGTAACAAAGTTCTAGAGGTAATTTCTAGAAATGAGACAATACATCATTGTTCGACGGAGAGCATCCAAGCGTAATTTCTCAGCCTACCTACACTTTCGTTATTACAGTCAGCATCGGGCACTTGTTTGAAGCGTCTAATAGAAGCATTCCTGGCTTTCTTTCTTTGTCTTCACCACCATGGCCTTTGTTAGTGGAGATAGGTTTCACCATGGGCTTTGTTAGTGGAGATAGGTTTAACCATGGGCTTTGTTAGTGGAGATAGGTTTCACCATGGGCTTTGTTAGTGGAGATAGGGAGGTTTAACCATGGGCTTTGTTAGTGGAGATAGGTTTCACCATGGGCTTTGTTAGTGGAGATAGGTTTCACCATGGGCTTTGTTAGTGGAGATAGGTTTCACCATGGACTTTGTTAGTGGAGATAGGTTTAACCATGGACTTTGTTAGTGGAGATAGGTTTCACCATGGGCTTTGTTAGTGGAGATAGGTTTCACCATGGGCTTTGTTAGTGGAGATAGGTTTCACCATGGGCTTTGTTAGTGGAGATAGGTTTCACCATGGGCTTTGTTAGTGGAGATAGGTTTAACCATGGGCTTTGCTAGTGGAGATAGGTTTCACCATGGGCTTTGTTAGTGGAGATAGGTTTAACCATGGGCTTTGCTAGTGGAGATAAGTAGGCCACAGTTAAAAGAAAAGAAAGGAGACGAGCAGAATTCAACAGCTCCTTGATTTCAAGTAACAGCTCCTTGATTTCAAGTAACAGCTCCTTGATTTCAAGTAACAGCTCCTTGATTTCAAGTAACAGCTCCTTGATTTCAAGTAACAGCTCCTTGATTTCAAGTAACAGCTCCTTGATTTCAAGTAATTGAGGCTACGCCAGCTCTAGAACTTCAAAACGAAAAATATCTTCACTTGTGTGTAAACAATATCTTCACTTGTGTGTAAACAATATCTTCACTTGTGTGTAAACAATATCTTCACTTGTGTGTACACAATATCTTCACTTGAATGTGAACAGTATCTTCACTTGTGTGTAAACAATATCTTCACTTGTGTGTAAACAATATCTTCACTTGTATGTGAATAATATCTTCATTTGTGTGTAAACAATATCTTCACTTGTGTATAAACAATATCTTCACTTGAATGTGAACAATATCTTCACTTGAATGTGAACAGTATCTTCATTTGTTTGTAAACAATATCTTCACTTGTGTGTAAACAATATCTTCACTTGTATGTGAACAATATCTTCATTTGTGTGTAAACAATATCTTCACTTGTATGTGAACAATATCTTCACTTGTGTGTGAACAACATCTTCATTTGTGTGTAAACAATATCTTCACTTGAATGTGAACAATATCTTCACTTGTGTGTGAACAATATCTTCATTTGTGTGTAAACAATATCTTCACTTGTATGTGAACAATATCTTCACTTGAATGTGAACAGTATCTTCACTTGTGTGTAAACAATATCTTCACTTGTATGTGAACAATATCTTCATTTGTGTGTAAACAGTATCTTCACTTGTATGTGAACAATATCTTCACTTGTGTGTGAACAACATCTTCATTTGTGTGTAAACAATATCTTCACTTGAATGTGAACAATATCTTCACTTGTGTGTGAACAATATCTTCACTTGTATTTGAACACTGAGGTAAAATCTGACTGTTTATTAGCTCTGTTCTGAATTCTGAATGATCTGTATAAATAATCTTGACGAAAACTCAAAATTAGATTACACGAAAGCCAAGTATCGGTCCCATGCGAGTCTGGAGCTCATTAAATTTGCCCCCAAAATAAGGCATGAGAAAAATGTCTTTGTGAGTTTGCTGGGTGAACAAAGTAAGGCAGAAATATGTCTACTATGTGAACTGTCAACATGTGTAACAACATGGGAGTGTTACTTTCATTGATTTTCTTCGTACTGGCCAGCATGGGTACTTCAACATGGAATTAAAAATCATGACCATGAGGAATACTCTTGTGCTTTCTTTTAGACAATCTGTTCATTAATTTCAGCTTATCTTGTCTTTATCTTGTCTTGTCTTGTCTTGTCTCCTTCCTCATATACCTTTTACTGTTGAGGGGACAAATAGACGTCTTGATAGGGCTCAACAATTTGCTTCTTATAATGAGATATTTAATGCTTCTGTAATTTCCTCTCTCCATATCTTGCATGGGTGGCCTCTTCCTCTGTTACTTACAAATCTTAGTGTGAATGTTTTCTGTGATATACTGTCTGCTGGTAACCATGTAACATGGCGAAACCATTTGACTTGCTGTTTCTGGATATAGTGTAATACTGGTGGCACTCCAACCTTTGCCCTGATGGTGTCATTTCTTATTTGGTCTCTTCTTGTCACATTTAGTCACTTTGAAAATCTCATTTCTGTCGTGATAATTTATCTTTTTTCTTGGCTGTTAGTGTCCATGTTTAACATTGATAGCATAGAGCTGGGAGAAAAATTGTGTTGTACAGTGCCCTTTTTGTTTCAGTTGTGATGTATTTGTTGCAGTTGTGATGTATTTGTTTCAGTTGTGATGTATTTGTTTCAGATGTGATATATTTGTTTCAGTTGTGATGTATTTGTTTCAGTTGTGATGTATTTGTTTCAGTTGTGATGTATTTGTTTCAGTTGTGATGTATTTGTTTCAGTTGTGATGTATTTGTTTCAGTAAAGTAGTCATTTGTCAAATGGCCTGGTTTGCTTTATTGCATCTGTAATCAATCTCAGCGTCAGTTGTACCTGAGAATGATATTATGCCACCTAGGTATTTGAAATGTTTCACTTGTTTCAAGAGCTAGTTGTCTAGGATGATATTATGCCACCTAGGTATTTGAAATGTTTCACTTGTTTCAAGAGCTAGTTGTCTAGGATGATATTATGCCACCTAGGTATTTGAAATGTTTCACTTATTTCAAGAGCTAGTTGTCTAGGATGATATTATGCCACCTAGGTATTTGAAATGTTTCACTTGTTTCAAGAGCTGGTTGTCTAGGATGATATTATGCTACCTAGATATGTTTCACTTGTTTCAAGAGCTGGTTGTCTCAGATGATATTATGCTACCTAGATATATTTCACTTGTTTCAAGAGCTGGTTGTCTAGGATGATATTATGCCACCTAGGTATTTGAAATGTTTCACTTGTTTCAAGAGTTGGTTGTCTACGAAGGTCTTTGGATTTCTTCTCTCGCTGTGGTCATGATAAGCGTAAATATCCATCTTCATGGTAAGTTTTTGTTTCATGTCTGTGGTTTGTGATTTCTTTGTGGAAAAACTCCATCTCCTGAAAACAAATAAAATAGTCAAATAAGCTTTTTCTAAATCAAGCATAATACAAGAATGTTTGATTGTTTTCTTGTTTGTGTAAAAACAAAAACCTTAACGCTGACTAGTTTTCATGATTTAGACATCTTAAATTACTTAGACTGAGTTATTTTGATGATTTAAGTGCTAATAAAAATGGTAAACTGATTCTGTCCGAGTCTCATTCAAGACGGTATCGAGTAATTGATGTAGATAGCACTCTCTGTCTGACTCAAGTAACTGATATAGATAGCACTCTCTGTCTGATTCAAGTAATTTATGTAGATAGCACTCTCTGTCTGACTCAAGTAACTGATATAGATAGCACTCTCTGTCTGACTCAAGTAATTGATATAGATAGCACTCTCTGTCTGACTCAAGTAATTTATATAGATAGCACTCTCTGTCTGACTCAAGTAACTGATATAGATAGCACTCTCTGTCTGACTCAAGTAATTGACATAGATAGCACTCTCTGTCTGACTTAAGTAATTGATATAGATAGCACTCTCTGTCTGACTCAAGTTATTAATATAGACAGCACTCTCTGTCTGACTGAAGTAACTGATGTGAATAGCACTATATGTCTTACTCAGGTAATTGATATGGACAGCACTGTCTGTCTTACTGAAGTAATTGATATGGACAGCACTGTCTGTCTTACTGAAGTAATTGATATAGACAGCACTGTCTGTCTTACTGAAATAATTGATATAGACAGCACTGTCTGTCTTACTGAAATAATTGATATGGACAGCACTGTCTGTCTTACTGAAATAATTGATATGGACAGCACTGTCTGTCTTACTGAAATAATTGATATAGACAGCACTGTTTGTCTTACTGAAATAATTGATATAGACAACACTGTTTGTCTTACTGAAGTAATTGATATGGACAGCACTGTCTGTCTTACTGAAATAATTCATATGACCAGCACTGTCTGTCTTATTGAAGTAACTGATATAGACAGTGCTGTTTGCCTTACTCAAGTAATTGATATGAGCGTTATTGTCTGTCTTTCATTCATTCATTCATTTGCACGAATGATAGAACTTTTCCTCCCTAACAGCACTCCTGTACACTTCTCAGTTGTGAGCAAGATGGCCTGCTGCTGATGCATCCATTTGCAGATCATCAACGATGTCTTGCAGCCACCTTCACCTTGGTCTTCCTCTCTTTCTTTTTCCCATTATGTACCTTTCCAAGACGGTTTTCTCTAAATTATCATGATTTTTAATGTGTCCAAAATATTTTAAGATTTCTGTCTTTAATCCTCTTTACTAGCCAGCCTTCTTCAATATTAAGTTCTTGTAGTATGGATATATTTGTTCTTTTTTGTGTCCATGATATTTGGAGAACTCTTCTGTAGCATTTACATTCAAAGGCATTTATGTGTTTCTCAGCTGTTTTGTTAAGTGTCCAGGTCTCACAGGCATATGTTGTGATGGGAAAGATGCATGCCCTTAAAAATCTTATTTTTGTGGTTCTGTCTGCCCCTCTCCACAGATTCTTTACTTGTTTTACTTTCTGAAGAGCGATAGATGTCCTCCTTTTAATTTAACTCATTGTATCTCTATTATTAGTTAGTAGTGATCCAAGATATTCAAAACTCTCCACTTCTTCCAATTTTTCCTCATTGATACATATTTCAGCTGCCTTGTTTGTTTTGTAAGTTGTCATCAATTTAGTTTTCTTTGCATTAAGATAGAGCTTTTGCTCTTCGCTGTTCTTATGGACTGACATAATAAGTTTTTCTGTTCCTTTTGGTGTTGTGAACAGTAACACTGTGTCATCAGCATACCTAATCTCTGGTATTTCATAACCTATAATTGTTATGGCATCGTAATATTCTTTGTCTACATCTTCTCTAACATTCCTCATTATATTTTCAGTATACAAGTTAAATAAGTAAGGCGACAATATGCACTCCTGATGGACCCCTTGTTTTATGTCAAACCAAGTTGTTGTTTCACCATTTATTCTTACTGCTGCTTGTTGGTCTAGATACAGCAGTGATGTTAATTGTATCAAATGTGTTGGAAATCCCATTTGTTAAAATTATTTCTCAAAGTTTCTGGTGTTGTACACAATCAAATGCTTTTGAGTAGTCTATAGAGGACAAATATAGATTCACATTAAACTCTCTGCATTTCTCTATTATTAAACTTATATTGAATTATCACTACAGATATTGGTCCACACTATCACTACAGATGTTGGTCCTCACTATCACTACAGATGTTGGTCCTCACTATCACTACAGATGTTGGTCCTAACTATCACTACAGATGTTGGTCCTCACTATCACTACAGATGTTGGTCCTCACTATCACTACAGATGTTGGTCCTAACTATCACTACAGATGTTGGTCCTCATTATCACTACAGATGTTGGTCCTAACTATCACTACAGATGTTGGTCCTCACTATCACTACAGATGTTGGTCCTCACTATCACTACAGATGTTGGTCCTAACTATCACTACAGATGTTGTCCTCACAATCACTACAGATGTTGGTCCTCACAATCACTACAGATGTTGGTCCTAACTATCACTACAGATGTTGTCCCTACAATCACTACAGATGTTGGTCCTAACTATCACTACAGATGTTGGTCCTAACTATCACTACAGATGTTGTCCTCACAATCACTACAGATGTTGTCCTCACAATCACTACAGACTTTGATCCTCACAATCACTATAGATGTTGGTTCTCACTATAACTATAGATGTTGGTCCTCACTATAACTATAGATGTTGGTCCTCACAATCACTATAGATGTTGGTCCTCACTATAACTATAGATGTTGGTCCTCACTATAACTATAGATGTTGGTCCTCACTATAACTATAGATGTTGGTCCTCACTATAACTATAGATGTTGGTCCTCACTATATATGTTATTCCTCACTATCACCAAAGAATGCTGTCTTCACTATCACTACAGATGTTGTCCTCACAATCACTACAGATGTTGTCCTCACAATCACTACAGATGTTGGTCCTCACTATCACTATATATGTTATTCCTCACTATCACCAAAGAATGCTGTCTTCACAATCACTACAGATGTTGGTCCTCACTATCACTACATATGTTGGTCGTCACTATCACTACAGATGTTGGTCCTCACTATAACTATAGATGTTGGTCCTCACTATCACTATATATGTTATTCCTCACTATCACCAAAGAATGCTGTCTTCACTATCACTACAGATGTTGTCCTCACAATCACTACAGATGTTGGTCCTCACTATCACTATATATGTTATTCCTCACTATCACCAAAGAATGCTGTCTTCACAATCACTACAGATGTTGGTCCTCACTATCACTACAGATGTTGGTCCTAGCTATCACTACAGATGTTGGTCCTCACTATCACTACATATGTTGGTCGTCACTATCACTACAGATGTTGGTCCTAGCTATCACTACAGATGTTGGTCCTCACTATCACTACATATGTTGGTCCTCACTATCACTACAGATGTTGGTCCTCACTATCACTACAGATGTTGGTCCTAGCTATCACTACAGATGTTGGTCCTCACTATCACTACAGATGTTGGTCCTAGCTATCACTACAGATGTTGGTCCTCACTATCACTACATATGTTGGTCCTCACAATCACTACAGATGTTGGTCCTAGCTATCACTACAGATGTTGGTCCTCACTATCACTACATATGTTGGTCCTCACTATCACTACAGATGTTGGTCCTCACTATCACTACAGATGTTGATCCTCACAATCACTACAGATGTTGGTCCTCATTATCACTACATATGTTGGTCCTCACTATCACTACAGATGTTGTCCTCACAATCACTACAGATGTTGGTCCTCACTATCACTACAGACTTTGATCCTCACTATCACTATAGATGTTGTCCTCACTATCACTACAGATGTTGTTCTCACTATCACTATAGATGTTGTCCTCACTATCACTACAGACTTTGATCCTCACTATCACTACAGATGTTGTTCTCACTATCACTATAGATGTTGTCCTCACAACAACCCGTGATACGGTCAATATTTTCCTGAAAATGGTTAGATATCCCTTGTCTGCAGTTTCCATGTACATATGTCAGGATGTCATCTGCATATGTGAGTATTCAGTCAGGGCCAGTCTGGTGTAGTTGTGAAATCCTGGCAGTCTATACGTTGAAAAGCACTGGTGACAGTAGAGAGCCTTGAGATAGTCCTGGTGCAGAGATCCATGGCTCCAAGGTCATGATTCATATCACACTGCCACAGTTCTTTAGAAGCACTGAGGCTACCCACCACACCATCCAGGCATCAATGCCCATTTCCATCATTAGGCACAGAAGTGTTATGTGGTCAGCTCTGTTATAGGCATCCTCCAGATCCAGTGCAACAGCTTTCATCTCTTCTTTCCTCTGAAACCCTTCATATACATCATACCAGTATGGAAGAATTGCTTGTTGTGTCTCTGCTGGGTCAACAGCCACTTAGTGGAAGCTGTCTGCCATTCTCCGACTCCCATGTCAGTTTCTTAGCTGTGATCTTCTCAAGCACCTTGTGTTAACATTTTGCATGGTTATGATGCGTTACCCTGGCAATTCAGTGCTGTCTTTGCCTGGTTTAGGTAATGGCAGCAGGTAACTCCACCGACAACAAGAGAGACGTGAATTTAATATTTCGTGACGCAGAATTTGTGCTTGGCTGTGAACGTTTTGTCTTCAAAGTGTTTCTGGTGACTGTTTCCCCTGCTAACCGCTTGAGATGTGTGTGTAGGTCTGTGGTGTGTGTGTGTGTATGTGAGAGAGAGAGAGATTGAATGATTGATTTATTGATTGATCTTTATTTCAAGAGGGTTAAGAATTGGGCAAGCTGGCCGGTCTGACATTCTACGTTTTATCATACAACTTTCACTCTGTTCAAGACATTCTACAAATATGCTGCTCATATAACAAACATAATTAACAATAAAATAACTACGTACGTATACAAATGACTAACTACATGCACATATAAATGACTAACTACATACATATATAAATGACTCTCTACTGAACAAAAATTTCATTACTATTCAGAATAAACAATTAACTGAATTCTGTGTCTGTAAGAGCAGTCTAAGATAACTTTTTAAGTTTTACGATTCATGGAGGCATGTAGTCGACATCAAATAGATATTGAGAAAGTTTGTAGTTGTAGGAAGGAGTACAGTTTATATTTTTATACAGGATGGGAGGATATTCCAAAGAGAGAGAGAGAGAGAGAGAGAGAGAGAGAGTCCCATGCACGAACAACAATATCAACGAGGAAGAAAAGAAAGCTTGGAAAGTAGACCACAACCAACGTATTCTCTCTCTCTCTCTCTCTCTCTCTCTCGCTCTCTCGTCTAGTTATTAATCTAGATCAGTGAATGTGGTCGGTGAACGAGTGATCAAGACCCCGTGCCAGATTGTCTGTCATAGTCAGTACTTCAGCATTTTTTTATGAAAGGTAGTGTTTAATTGTATGAATGATAGAATTTCCTCTTCTTATTCTGGAGTTAATGTGTTCTTTGTGATGATGGCGGTAAGAGTGTGGTGATAGATGGAGATGTCTATGACGTGGTGAGAGTGTGGTGATAGATGGAGATGTCTATGACGTGGTGAGAGTGTGGTGATAGATGTAGATGTCTATGATGGTAGTCAGAGTGAAGTGATAGATGGAGATGTCTATGATGGTGGTGAGAGTGTAGTGATAGATGGAGATGTCTATGATGGTGGTGAGAGTGTAGTGATAGATGGAGATGTCTATGACGATGCTGAGAGTGTAGTGATAAATTGAGATGTCTATGATGGTGGTGAGAGTGTAGTGATAAATTGAGATGTCTATGATGGTGGTGAGAGTGTAGTGATAGATGGAGATGTCTATGACGATGCTGAGAGTGTAGTGATAAATTGATATGTCTATGATGGTGGTGAGAGTGTAGTGATAGATGGAGATGTCTATGATGGTGGTGAGAGTGTGGTGATAAATTGAGATGTCTATGATGGTAGTGAGAGTGTAGTGATAGATGGAGATGTCTATGATGGTGGTGAGAGTGTGGTGATAGATGAGCTGTCTATGATGGAGCTGAGAGTGTGGTGATAGATGAGCTGTCTATGATGGTGGTGAGAGTGTAGTGATAGATGGAGATGTCTATGATGGTGGTGAGAGTGTGGTGATAGATGAGCTGTCTATGATGGTGGTGAGAGTGTGGTGATAGATGGAGATGTCTATGATGGTGGTGAGAGTGTGGTGATAGATGAGCTGTCTATGATGGTGGTGAGAGTGTGGTGATAGATGGAGATGTCTATGATGGTGGTGAGAGTGTAGTGATAGATGGAGATGTCTATGATGGTGGTGAGAGTGTAGTGATAGATGAGATGTCTATGATGGTGGTGAGAGTGTAGTGATAGATGGAGATGTCTATGATGGTGGTGAAAATGTGGTGATAAATGGACGTGTCTATGATGGTGGTGAAAATGTGGTGATAAATGGAGATGTCTATGATGGTGGTGAAAATGTGGTGATAAATGGAGATGTCTATGATGGTGGTGAGAGTGTGGTGATAAATGGAGATGTCTATGATGGCGGTGAGAGTGTGGTGATAAATGGAGATGTCTATGATGGTGGTGAGAGTGTGGTGATAAATGGAGATGTCTATGATGGTGGTGAGAGTGTGGTGATAAATGGAGATGTCTATGATGGTGGTGAGAGTGTGGTGATAAATGGAGATGTCTATGATGGTGGTGAGAGTGTAGTGATAAATGGACGTGTCTATGATGGTGGTGAGAGTGTGGTGATAAATGGACGTGTCTATGACGGTGGTGAGAGTGTGGTGATAAATGGACGTGTCTATGATGGAGGTGAGTGTGTGGTGATAGATGAGCTGTCTATGATGGTGGTGAGAGTGTAGTGATATATGAGCTATCTATGATGGTGGTGAGAGTATGGTGATAGATGAGCTGTCTATGATGGTGGTGAGAGTGTGGTGATAGATGAGCTGTCTATGATGGAGGTGAGAGTGTGGTGATAGATGAGCTGTCTATGATGGAGGTGAGAGTGTGGTGATAGATGAGCTGTCTATGATGGAGCTGAGAGTGTGATGATAGATGAGCTGTCTATGATGGAGGTGAGAGTGTGGTGATAGATGAGCTGTCTATGACTCAAGGGTTTAATAACTCGCCAGAAAAGTTTGACGCGGGAAAATTTGTCATGACAAAGAAAGAAAACAAAGAATGTTGTACTGCTTTCGTTTCTTCCATTACTGCTGTATATTTAGGTTATCGTTTATAGTATCACCCCTAGTATTCTACATTTGTGTCCTCGTTTATAGTATCACCCCTAGTATTCTACATTTGTGTCCTCGTTTATAGTATCACCCCTAGTATTCTACATTTGTGTCCTCGTTTATAGTATCACCCCTAGTATTCTACATTTGTGTCCTCGTTTATAGTATCACCCCTAGTATTCTACATTTATGTAATCGTTTATAATATCACCCCTAGTATTCTACATTTGTGTCCTCGTTTATAGTATCACCCCTAGTATTCTACATTTGTGTCCTCGTTTATAGTATCACCCCTAGTATTCTACGTTTAGGTTATCGTTTATAGTATCGCCCCTAGTATTCTACATTTAGGTCATCATTTATAATATCACCCCTAGTATTCTGTCTCGAGCCGTCAATCATATCATTGTCAGTACGCGATCTACTTTTCTAAATATCTCTTTTTATTTGTTGTCATGAGTAGTGAGTACTGGTATTAATTTTAGTACCCCAACACTGAATATTAACCGTAAGTTAAGTATCAAATACACAGTTTGTCACTTCATGATCACTGTCATTATTATGTTTTCTGTTATAACGAACCATCAGCCTTAAGTCCGTCATCTAAATTATCATGGTACTAGTACGGTGTTGTGATCAACATTCGTCATCTAAGTTATCATGATACGAGCTTGAAGACATAAATATAGACTGCAAAGACCTGAGGATTATAAAGCATCTATACTGGCGACAGAAAGCGGTGATTCGAGTAGAAAATAGAACTGGAAAATATCAAACTATAAAACAAGTGCGACAAGGATGTGTACTATCTCCAGAGCTATTTTTTCTGTACGGCGAAAATATTCTAGGAACGATCATTACAGAACCAGGTATAAAAGTAGGAGGATACAATATTAATCTTCGGTATGCTGACGACACAGTACTGGTAGCTCAGAACCAACAAGACCTGCAAAATCTGTTGGATAAAGTTGCCAAAGAAAATGAATAGAAAGGCTTAAATTTGAACATAAAATATCCGACAATTAAGTAATGAGACTGATTTTATATGGCCAAGACAAAAATGCAATCTATGAAGCAAAGCATGGAATCCAAAGAGGCAACCTTCATCTATGATCTGGCAACTATTCATCGCCGCCCGATAAGCAGACGACAAACAAATCGCCATTTTGTTGACCTAGTTAGAGGTGCATTGTCACATAATCAGCATGGAGCAATAAGCTAACATTAAATTCTGTTTAAAACAGAGAAAAAGTGCCATTAAGACAGTTAAATTGACACGACAAGTTCATGGAGATAATTGTTTATCTCGTGCACATATATTCAGGTGGTATTCACGATTCAAAAATGGTGTGAAAACGATTACAAATGCAACTAGACATGGGAGCCCAATTTCTGTTCGTAATGAGGAACTCATTGCAAAAGTCAGGTAACGGATACAAGAAGATCATTGTTTGACTGTGAGGATGATGGCAGATGAATTTGGCGTTAACTGAGAGAGCATTCGTAAAATTTTAGTGGAAGATCTGGGCAAGAAAAAGCTGCTTGCCGGTTTGTACCACATTCGCTGTCTGCTGACCAAAAACATCAGCGTGTTGAGTACGCAAAAGGCATCATCAAAACATGTCGCAGAAATAAACAAAGAATGTTGTACTGCTTTCGTTTCTTCCATTACTGCTGTATATTTAGGTTATCGTTTATAGTATCACCCCTAGTATTCTACATTTGTGTCCTCGTTTATAGTATCACCCCTAGTATTCTACATTTGTGTCCTCGTTTATAGTATCACCCCTAGTATTCTACATTTGTGTCCTCGTTTATAGTATCACCCCTAGTATTCTACATTTGTGTCCTCGTTTATAGTATCACCCCTAGTATTCTACATTTATGTAATCGTTTATAATATCACCCCTAGTATTCTACATTTGTGTCCTCGTTTATAGTATCACCCCTAGTATTCTACATTTGTGTCCTCGTTTATAGTATCACCCCTAGTATTCTACGTTTAGGTTATCGTTTATAGTATCGCCCCTAGTATTCTACATTTAGGTCATCATTTATAATATCACCCCTAGTATTCTGTCTCGAGCCGTCAATCATATCATTGTCAGTACGCGATCTACTTTTCTAAATATCTCTTTTTATTTGTTGTCATGAGTAGTGAGTACTGGTATTAATTTTAGTACCCCAACACTGAATATTAACCGTAAGTTAAGTATCAAATACACAGTTTGTCACTTCATGATCACTGTCATTATTATGTTTTCTGTTATAACGAACCATCAGCCTTAAGTCCGTCATCTAAATTATCATGGTACTAGTACGGTGTTGTGATCAACATTCGTCATCTAAGTTATCATGATACGAGCTTGAAGACATAAATATAGACTGCAAAGACCTGAGGATTATAAAGCATCTATACTGGCGACAGAAAGCGGTGATTCGAGTAGAAAATAGAACTGGAAAATATCAAACTATAAAACAAGTGCGACAAGGATGTGTACTATCTCCAGAGCTATTTTTTCTGTACGGCGAAAATATTCTAGGAACGATCATTACAGAACCAGGTATAAAAGTAGGAGGATACAATATTAATCTTCGGTATGCTGACGACACAGTACTGGTAGCTCAGAACCAACAAGACCTGCAAAATCTGTTGGATAAAGTTGCCAAAGAAAATGAATAGAAAGGCTTAAATTTGAACATAAAATATCCGACAATTAAGTAATGAGACTGATTTTATTATGGCCAAGACAAAAATGCAATCTATGAAGCAAAGCATGGAATCCAAAGAGGCAACCTTCATCTATGATCTGGCAACTATTCATCGCCGCCCGATAAGCAGACGACAAACAAATCGCCATTTTGTTGACCTAGTTAGAGGTGCATTGTCACATAATCAGCATGGAGCAATAAGCTAACATTAAATTCTGTTTAAAACAGAGAAAAAGTGCCATTAAGACAGTTAAATTGACACGACAAGTTCATGGAGATAATTGTTTATCTCGTGCACATATATTCAGGTGGTATTCACGATTCAAAAATGGTGTGAAAACGATTACAAATGCAACTAGACATGGGAGCCCAATTTCTGTTCGTAATGAGGAACTCATTGCAAAAGTCAGGTAACGGATACAAGAAGATCATTGTTTGACTGTGAGGATGATGGCAGATGAATTTGGCGTTAACTGAGAGAGCATTCGTAAAATTTTAGTGGAAGATCTGGGCAAGAAAAAAGCTGCTTGCCGGTTTGTACCACATTCGCTGTCTGCTGACCAAAAACATCAGCGTGTTGAGTACGCAAAAGGCATCATCAAAACATGTCGCAGAAATAAACATTTCTTAAATTTGATTGTTGCAGGGGATGAAACATAGATTTTCTGCTATGATCCTAGAACTAAACACCAAAGTGCTCAGTGGAAGTCATCATCATCACCAAAAGACAAAAAAATTCATCTTAAAAAGTCGAAAGTGAAGACAATGTTGGTGTGCTTCTACAACAGTAAAGGGGTTATTCACAAAGAATTTATTCAAGAGGGACAGACTGCCACTGCCAAAGTTTATTTAAGTATTTTGAAACACCTATTGAAAAGGATTCTCCTAGTCTGACCCGAGTATTCAACACCTGGCAGTTTTTTCTCCTTCTTCCTGATAATGCACCGGCTCACCGGGCGGTAGTTGTACAGGAATTTTTGGCCTCAAAAACAAGTGTGTGTTCTCATCCATCCACCCTATTCCGGAGATTTGTCTCCCTGCGATTATTTTCTATTCCCAAATTTAAAGTTACCATTGAAAGGATGCTTATTTGACGATACTGATGTTACCTAAAGGGCCGTAACATCGAGTTTAAGGGCCATACCAGCAGAAGAACTGCAGAGGTCGTTCCAGTGTTTGTTAGATCGTGCCACTCGCTGTATCAATGCACAAGGGCTTACTTTGAATAAAATACAGGTTATATCTTCAACTGTTGTTTATTTTATTTTTTATGTAATTAGTTTCATTACGTAATTGTCTGAGCTTAAATTAAAAATTGTTTTCGTAGACTGTATTAAAACTTAGTTGTCTTGACAGACTTGACATGTATTAAAACTTAGTTGTCTTGACAGACCTGACATGTATTAAAACCTAGTTGTCTTGACAGACTTGACATGTATTAAAACTTAGTTGTCTTGACAGACTTGACATGTATTAAAACCTAGTTGTCTTGACAGACTTGACATGTATTAAAACTTAGTTGTCTTGACAGACTTGACATGTATTAAAACTTAGTTGTTGACAGACCTGACATGTATTAAAACCTAGTTGTCTTGACAGACTTGACATGTATTAAAACTTAGTTGTCTTGACAGACTTGACATGTATTAAAACCTAGTTGTCTTGACAGACTTGACATGTATTAAAACTTAGTTGTCTTGACAGACTTGACATGTATTAAAACCTAGTTGTCTTGACAGACTTGACATGTATTAAAACTTAGTTGTCTTGACAGACTTGACATGTATTAAAACTTAGTTGTCTTGACAGACTTGACATGTATTAAAACTTAGTTGTCTTGACAGACTTGACATGTATTAAAACTTAGTTGTCTTGACAGACTTGACATGTATTAAAACTTAGTTGTCTTGACAGACTTGACATGTATTAAAACTTAGTTGTCTTGACAGACTTGACATGTATTAAAACCTAGTTGTCTTGACAGACTTGACATGTATTAAAACCTAATTGTCTTGACAGACTTGACATGTATTAAAACCTAGTTGTCTTGACAGACTTGACATGTATTAAAACCTAATTGTCTTGACAGACTTGACATGTATTAAAACCTAGTTGTCTTGACAGACCTGACATGTATTAAAACTTAGTTGTCTTGACAGACTTGACATGTATTAAAACTTAGTTGTCTTGACAGACCTGACATGTATTAAAACCTAGTTGTCTTGACAGACTTGACATGTATTAAAACCTAGTTGTCTTGACAGACTTGACATGTATTAAAACTTAGTTGTCTTGACAGACTTGACATGTATTAAAACTTAGTTGTCTTGACAGACTTGTCATGTATTAAAACTTAGTTGTCTTGACAGACTTGACATGTATTAAAACTTAGTTGTCTTGACAGACTTGACATGTATTAAAACTTAGTTGTCTTGACAGACTTGACATGTATTAAAACTTAGTTGTCTTGACAGACTTGACATGTATTAAAACTTAGTTGTCTTGACAGACTTGACATGTATTAAAACTTAGTTGTCTTGACAGACTTGACATGTATTAAAACCTAGTTGTCTTGACAGACTTGACATGTATTAAAAGAGCTTAACTTGACCAGCTCTCAGCAGTGCTAGACCTCTCAAAACCTTGTCCCTGACGCTCTCGTGATGTTTCTAAGCAATGGATCCTACAGGTTTGTTGATGTGTCATTTGTCATTTTGTTACAGATCCTGGAGGTTTGTTGATTTGTGATTTGTCATTTTGTTACGGATCCTAGAGGTTTGTTGATGTGTGATTTGTCATTTTGTTACAGATCCTAGAGGTTTGTTGATGTGTGATTTGTCATTTTGTTACGGATCCTAGAGGTTTGTTGATGTGTGATTTGTCATTTTGTTACAGATCCTAGAGGTTTGTTGATGTGTGATTTGTCATTTTGTTACAGATCCTAGAGGTTTGTTGATGTGTGATTTGTCATTTTGTTACGGATCCTAGAGGTTTGTTGATGTGTGATTTGTCATTTTGTTACGGATCCTAGAGGTTTGTTGATGTGTGATTTGTCATTTTGTTACAGATCCTGGAGGTTTGTTGATGTGTGATTTGTCATTTTGTTACAGATCCTGGAGGTTTGATGGTGTGTGATTTGTCATTTTGTTACAGGTCCTAGAGGTTTGTTGATGTGTGATTTGTCATTTTGTTACAGATCCTAGAGGTTTGTTGATGTGTGATTTGTCATTTTGTTACGGATCCTAGAGGTTTGTTGATGTGTGATTTGTCATTTTGTTACAGATCCTGGAGGTTTGTTGATGTGTGATTTGTCATTTTGTTACAGATCCTGGAGGTTTGATGGTGTGTGATTTGTCATTTTGTTACAGGTCCTAGAGGTTTGTTGATGTGTGATTTGTCATTTTGTTACAGATCCTGGAGGTTTGATGGTGTGTGATTTGTCATTTTGTTACAGATCGTGGAGGTTTGATGGTGTGTGATTTGTCATTTTGTTACAGATCCTGGAGGTTTGATGGTGTGTGATTTGTCATTTTGTTACAGATCCTGGAGGTTTGATGATGTGTGATTTGTCATTTTGTTACAGATCGTGGAGGTTTGATGGTGTGTGATTTGTCATTTTGTTACAGATCCTGGAGGTTTGATGATGTGTGATTAATGTTTTGTCACTTTGTTACAGATCCTGGAGGTTTGATGATGTGTGATTAATGGATTGTGATTTAGTTAAACACGCTAGATGTTTAGTGTTGTGCAATGAATTGTTTGTCACTTTGGTAAAGATCGTGGAGGACAACGTAAACCATAAAACTTCCGGCAGATGACATCATCCGGCAGACGTGGGCCAGCAGCGGTCCTGAGACTGACGGCGTCTGACATATTTGTTCACAGCGTCGACTTAAGTCCTGGTGCATTCTCAACCCTCGCTGGGGAACGAAGCAATAAACGAGATTACCGGAGGAGTCAGATGAGTTACTTCTAGAGTACCAGCAGTTCTCCCTTGTGTGGGTGTGTCGTTCTGTACTTGTCAGAGCTGACCACGCCCCCATCTCTGTCTGTATGTCTGTGAGTGACACAGCGCCTTGCTCTAGATAATGTCGCCTCTCTGTATACTACCTTCTTTAGTCCCAGAGCAAATGAGTATCAATCTACAAAACAGATCGCTAATTTGTTTGTCTCTCGACAGGCCATTAACTTGTGACACAGCTTTTTTTTTCTTCTTGTCCGTCACTTGCTCTCTTACGCAAACTCTTATTAAGCCTTCCTGGCCCACGAAAGCTGCCAGTTTTGGCAGGCCTCGGGTTAAAAATCCTGGCTTAAATGTATCGGATTCTGGGTCGTGTACGTTTTTTTTTGTGTGTAAATCTTTAACACGAGATGAGGACAAACTTTAAAATTCATCATCATATCAATGACTACAGAAAAATATTGTTCCATGTTACTTGTAAAACTTGGACAACAAGATGGTAATCATGCTTGAAGTGATCAAATTATTAAAATTCGTTAAAATTCAAGTCTCCTGGTTAAATCCCAAATTTGCATATCTCTATTCTCTAGATCTCGTCATGTGCACATTTCTATTCTCTAGATCTCGTCATGTGCACATCTCTATTCTCTGAATCTCGTCATGTGCACATCTCTATTCTCTAAATCTCGTCATGTGCACATTTCTATTCTCTAAATCTCGTCATGTGCACATCTCTATTCTCTAGATCTCGTCATGTGCACATTTCTATTCTCTAGATCTCGTCATGTGCACATCTTTATTTTCTAAATCTCGTCATGTGCAACCTCCAAATATCATCTCCAATACTCGCATCACAAATGTCAAAATTTCTCACATTCAGTCTCTAAATCTCCGAACCTCCGAAAAGATAATGGTGTTATCTCAAAATCTCATCATATTTAGTCTCTAAATCTTCAAAACTCTAAATCTCAAAATCTCATCATCTTTAGTCTCTAAATCTCCCAAACTCTAAATCTCAAAATCCCATCATCTTTAGTCTCCAAATCTCCCAAACTCTAAATCTCAAAATTTCATCATCTTTAATCTCCAAATCTGATCGTAAGAAAAATCCATATCACCAATCTCTCTCCAGTCTCCTCCTATCCAATATCTCTTCCTTTCTAATCTCCTAATCTCAATCTCCTCATCTCCTTTTCTCCAATCTCCAATCGTCTCTTCTCCAATCTCCTAGTCTCCTTATCTCCAATCTCCTCTTCTCCAAATCTCTCAGTTTCTTAATTTCCAGTCTCATAATCTCCTAATATCTAATATTAAGATATCCTCTTTTCAACTTTCCTAATTTCTTTATAATCAGTCTCGAAATCTAATCTTCTTTAGTCTCCCAATGCAGTCACGTGACGTCAGTCTTCAAACATTCTCTTCATCGGATCTACTGTCCTACAAAACTCCGGAGTGTTAGTTCTGCTACCCCGATCCTTCTTGATATTAGACTAGCATGCGTCTCAACATGTAAACATGTACTAGCATGTGACTCAACATGTAAACATGTACTAGCATGTGTCTCAACATGTAAACATGTACTAGCATGCGTCTCAATATGTAAACATGTACTAGCATGTGACTCAACATGTAAACATGTACTAGCATGTGACTCAACATGTAAACATGTACTAGCATGTGTCTCAACATGTAAACATGTACTAGCATGTGTCTCAACATGTAAACATGTACTAGCATGCGTCTCAACATGTAAACATGTACTAGCATGCGTCTCAACATGTAAACATGTACTAGCATGCGTCTCAACATGTAAACATGTACTAGCATGCGTCTCAACATGTAAACATGTACTAGCATGTGTCTCAACATGTAAACATGTACTAGCATGTGACTCAACATGTAAACATGTATTAGCATGCGTCTCAACATGTAAACATGTACTAGCATGTGTCTCAACATGTAAAAATATACCAGCAAGTGTCTCCACGTGTAAACATGTGCTAGCATATGTATCAACATGTAAACATGTACTAGCATATGTATCAACATGTAAACATGTACTAGCATATGTATCAACATGTAAACATGTACTAGCATATGTATCAACATGTAAACATGTACTAGCGTGTGTCTCAACACACATGTAAACATGTACTAACAAGTGTCTCAGCATGTAAACATATATTAGCACGTGTCTCAACATGTAAACAAGTTCCAAGAATATTTCTACAGAGTTCCCTTCAGTGATCATCTCAAGCTAAGGTTAACTTTATATTTACTGAAATAACATCACTTCAAGCTGAGGTTAAATTTATATTTGTTCAGATAAGATCACCTCAAGTTGAGGTTAATTTTATGTTTGTTCAGATAAGATAACCTCAAGCTAAGGTTAACTTTATATTTGTTCAGATAAGATCACCTCAAGCTAAAGTTAACTTTATATTTGTTTAGACAGGTAAGATAACATTTCACTGTTGTTAACCTAATATTTCTTCAGATAAGATAACCTCAAGCTGTCCCGTATACATAAGAATAAGTGAAATACCGCGCATTTTTCCTTCTAATCAACTGGGAACTGCAGGTAATATATGTAGGTAGTATCTGTAGGTAGTATCTGTAGGTAGATCTTCCTATTTTATCCGTAAGCACTTTACTGAAGAGAAACCTGGCAGGTTTTTATTTTGATTGCTCGATGGAAAGAGAATGGGTTCAAACCCACAAGCTTATGAGAAGATTAATCAGTATTGACAGCAAAATCTGTCTTAAACTTCTTGACAATACAAGTTGTAGTTTAGTGTAACTCTCTCTCTCTCTCTCTCTCTCTCTCTCACTCTGTCTGCCACATTCTCTCTCTCTCTCTCTCTCTGTGTCCTTCTCTCATTCTCTCTTCTTTTTTTCTCCCTCTTCATCCTCTCTCTCTCCTCATTATCTTTTTCTCTTTCTCTCTCCTCTTTCATCTCTCTCTCTCTCATTCTCTCTCCTCATCGTCTCTTTCATATTCTTTCTCTCTCCTCATCCCTTTTTTCATATTCTCTCCCATTTTCTCCCTCCTTATCCTCTCCCTCGTACTCTCTCCTCATTCTCTCTCTTCTCATTCTCTCAAGTCTATTTCTCATTCTTGTAAAGTAAAAAGCTTATTGAATGAATGTTTATGTACATTGTTTATTTGCATGAACTCCTGTCTCCAGCCTTGTCTATGAGCAAGGCTTCACCTAGAACAGCAAAACAGTGTACCATAGAACGTGTACATGTGATAGATATTTCATTCCAGTGTATATCGCGATATGTGATCTATTTTTTTTAAAGATTGATTTTCATATCTTAGAAACTCCACGACTCCCCTGTCGACAGTTAGTCAGTATCCAGTGTGATAATAAGTATCCAGTGTGATAATACGTATCCAGTGTATCTTGTCAGAAAGAATATATCACATCAAAATTACGAAGACACGAACATTAAATTACCACTTACACTACATGAAATTGATCTTGATGTAATCTTGACTACTAAGCTAAGTGTCACAGCAGACTTGAAACAGAATTTGTGTAAACGTAAAGAAATGATTTTGATCGAATTTAAACTGGTAACAAGAAATAGACGTGAAGACGTCTGAAAGGTCAAAGAGCTGGACATGAAGACGTCTGAAAGGTCAGAGATCTGGACATGAAGACGTCTGAAAGGTCAGAGATCTGGATAGGAAGACGTCTGAAAGGTCAGAGAGTTGGACATGAAGACGTCTGAAAGGTCAGAGAGCTGGACATGAAGACGTCTGAAAGGTCAGAGAGCTGGACATGAAGACATCTGAAAGGTCAGAGAGCTGGACAGGAAGACGTCTGAAAGGTCAGAGAGTTGGACATGAAGACGTCTGAAAGGTCAGAGAGCTGGACATGAAGACGTCTGAAAGGTCAGAGAGTTGGACATGAAGACGTCTGAAAGGTCAGAGAGCTGGACATGAAGACGTCTGAAAGGTCAGAGATCTGGACAGGAAGACGTCTGAAAGGTCAGAGAGTTGGATATGAAGACGTCTGAAAGGTCAGAGAGTTGGACATGAAGACGTCTGAAAGGTCAGAGATCTGGACATGAAGACGTCTGAAAGGTCAGAGAGTTGGACATGAAGACGTCTGAAAGGTCAGAGAGCTGGACATGAAGACATCTGAAAGGTCAGAGATCTGGACAGGAAGACGTCTGAAAGGTCAGAGAGTTGGACATGAAGACGTCTGAAAGGTCAGAGAGTTGGACATGAAGACGTCTGAAAGGTCAGAGATCTGGACAGGAAGACGTCTGAAAGGTCAGAGAGTTGGACATGAAGACGTCTGAAAGGTCAGAGAGTTGGACATGAAGACGTCTGAAAGGTCAGAGAGTTTGACAGGAAGACGTCTGAAAGCTCAGAGAGTTGGACAGGAAGACGTCTGAAAGGTCAGAGAGTTGGACAGGAAGACGTCTGAAAGCTCAGAGCGTTTGACAGGAAGACGTCTGAAAGGTCAAAGAGCTGGACATGAAGACGTCTGAAAGGTCAGAGAGTTGGACAGGAAGACGTCTGAAAGGTCAAAGAGCTGGACATGAAGACGTCTGAAAGGTCAAAGAGCTGGACATGAAGACATCTGAAAGGTCAAAGAGCTGGACATGAAGACGTCTGAAAGGTCAGAGAGCTGGACACGAAGACATCTGAAAGGTCAGAGAGCTGGACATGAAGACATCTGAAAGGTCAGAGAGCTGGACATGAAGACATCTGAAAGGTCAGAGAGCTGGACACGAAGACATCTGAAAGGTCAGAGAGCTGGACATGAAGACATCTGAAAGGTCAGAGAGCTGGACATGAAGTCATCTGAAAGGTCAGAGAGCTGGACATGAATACATCTGAAAGGTCAGAGAGCTGGACAGGAAGACGTCTGAAAGCTCAGAGAATTGGAAGCCTGTCATTTTTGTGCAGACACCCCGAGTGATTTATGTGCTTGAAAGGTTGAAGTAATCCTCCTTCATTCTAGTCATTGTTCTGATACTCAGAAAAAGTCAGATATCAGTTACCTGAAGTCACCTTTTACTACAGATGAGGTCATCGTTTACTACAGATAAGATCACCATTTAGTACAAATAAAATCAGCATTTACTACAGAGTTAAATTGCACGTGACATCATGAGCAACCTGTCTAGAACATGCTGTCCTACAGCCTAAGCAGCATCATCCACGTACCTCCAGGACTTCTCTTTTTTCACGAAATACTGAAAATGGCAACTGGGACTACCAGAACTAAAAGAAGGAGAACAAGAACATTTTTGTGTAGGAGCTGAAAAGAAGAAGACGATCTTTGTGTAGGAGCTGAAGAGAAGAAGATGATCTTTGTGTAGGAGCTGAAGAGAAGAAGAAGAAGATCTTTATGTAGGAGCCGAAGAGAAGAAGAAGATCTTTGTGTAGGAGCTGGAGAGAAGAAGAAGATTTTTGTGTACCAGATGAAGAGAAGAAGATCTTTGTGTAGGAGCTGAAGAGAAGAAGAAGATCTTTTTATAGGAGATGAAGAGAAGATCTTTGTGTATTAGATAAAAAGAAGAAGGTCTTTGTGCAGGAGATGAAGAGAATAAGAAGATATTTGAGCATGAGATGAAGAGAAGATCATCTTTGTGTACGAGATGAAGAGAAGTAATGTCTTTGTGTACGAGATGAAGAAAAGTAATATCTTTGTGTACGAGGTGAAGGCAAGTAATATCTTTGTGTACGAGGTGAAGGGAAGTAATATCTTTGTGTACGAGATGAAGAGAAGTAATATCTTTGTGTACGAGGTGAAGGCAAGTAATATCTTTGTGTACGAGGTGAAGGGAAGTAATATCTTTGTGTACGAGGTGAAGGCAAGTAATATCTTTGTGTACGAGGTGAAGGGAAGTAATATCTTTGTGTACGAGGTGAAGGGAAGTAATATCTTTGTGTACGAGATGAAGAGAAATAATAGTTTTACAGGTACACATTGTTGGATAGAACAAAATTTCTCCGAGCGTTCATAATTTGAGCCACGTTTCTACACTTTAATTTTCCTTTATTTTCTCATCATTTTTCTGTTTTCCTTCTTTTTTCTGATTATGCCCGAAGAAAGCTGTAGCTGAAATGTTACATTGTTGTTGTGTTGTTTATATAGAAATATTTCTCTCAATTAGGACATAAAGAACAAAATAGGTGTACGAATTTTACACTGCTTAAACTACATCTCAATCTCTCTTTCTTTTTTTTCTATCTGTCTGTTTCTCTCTTCCCTTTCTGTCTCTATCTCTGTGTGTGTGTCTCTCTCTCTCTCTCTCTTTTTTTCTTTTTTTTTCTCTTTCTCTTTGATTTTCTCTTTTCTCTCTTTCTGTATGTCTCTCTCTCTTTTTCTTTCTACTTTTCTCTGTCTCTCTTTGTCTCTCCACGTCTTTCTCTGTCTCTCTTTGTCTCACCACGTCTTTCTGTTTCTTTCTGTCTCTTTGCGTCTCTCTCTGTATTTCTCTGTGTCTTATCTTTTTATTTTTTCTGTTTTTCTATGTATTTCTCTTTTCTCTTTTTATGCCTCTCTTTCTCTCTTTTTCTTTCACCTTTTCTGTCTCTTTCTCGCCCCTCTCTTTCTTTATCTGTTTCTCCTTCTATCTCTTTCTTGCTCTCTATTTTCTGTGTGTCTCTTTATGTTCTCTCTGTCTCTCTCTCTCTCTGTGTCTCCTTGTCGCTCTCTCTTTTTTCTTTTTACTCATCTTTGTATTTATCTTTTCTCTCTTTCTTTATGTCTCTTTCTCTCTTTTTCTTTCACCTTTTCTGTCTCTTTCTCGCCTCTCTCTTTCTTTATCTGTCTCTCCTTCTGTCTCTTTCTTTCTCTCTATCTTCTGTCTCTCTCTGTCTCTCTCTTTCTATCTTCTCTCTCCCTGTCTCTCTTTGTCTCTCCATGTCTTTCTCTGTCTCTTTGTGTCTCTTTGTGTCTCTCTCTGTCTCTCTGTATATAAAAAATATAAATTATACTCCTCCCTACAACTACAAACTTTCCCAATATCTATTTGATGTCGACTACATGCCTCCATCAATTATGAAATTTTAAAGTTATCTTAAACTGCTCTTACAGACACCGAATACAATTAATTGTTTTCTGAATAGTCCCGAAAGTTTTGTTTAGTAGATAGTCATTTATAATGTATGTAGTTACTTCTGTACTGAGTGAATGTTTAAGAGCGAAACGTAAATGTTATATTTTATTTTATGTCTCTCAGCTTCAATGTTAGTTATGTTTGTTATATGAACAGCATATTTGTAGAATGTCTGGAATAGAGTGAAAGATGTATGATAAAGGGTAGAATGTCAGACGGGCCTGCGTGCCCAATTCTTAACACTTTTGAAATAAAGATCAATCAATCAATCAATCAAACAATCAATCAATCTCTTTTGTCTCTTTGTGTGTCTGTCTTTTCTCTCGCTCTTTCCGTACATATGTACACATGTGTGTGTGTTTGTGCATGAGATTAACAGAACAAGCACATCGAAGAAGAAGAAGAAGAAGAGTAGTACAAGAAGAAGAAGAAGAAAATTAGAAGAAGAAGTAGAAGAAGAAGAATAAGAAGAAGTACAAGAAGAAGAAGAAGAAGAAGTACAAGAAGAAGAAGAAGAAAAATTAGAAGAAGAAGTAGAAGAAGAAGAATAAGAAGAAGTACAAGAAGAAGAAGAAGAATTTAGCTGAAGAAGAAGAAGAAGAATACATACATACGTACATACAATGCCCTCCCCTAAAGAAGAAAAAACATAAATGAAAGAGTTCGACCTAACAGTCGACAGAGAGGTCCACACAAGCAAACGCATGCATTGCTTTGAGAAAAAATAGATTGAACACAAGTAGCTTTTCACGAGAAACTGTTCAGTTTTTCAGTATTTTTTTCTTCATGAAAGTTTTCAGTAGTAAAATATCGTGACACAGAATAAGATAAAAATAAAATTTTCACCACCACCATCACCATCACTACCACCACCACTACCACCACCACCATCACCACTACCAACACTACCACCATCACCATCGCTACTACAACCATCACCACTACCATACCACCACCACCATCACCACCACCATCACCATCACTACCACCATCACCATCACCATCACTACCACCACCATCACCACATCATAATCACCACCACTACCATCACCACCACCATCACTACCACCACCACCATCACCACCACCATCACCACCACCACCACCATCACCACCACCATCACCACATCACTACCACATCACCACTACCATCACCACATCACTACCACCACCACCATCACCACCACCATCACCACATCACTACCATCACCAATATCACCACTACCATCACCACCATCACCACCATCACCACATCACTACCACCACCACCATCACCACTACCATAACCACATCACCACCACCACCATCACCATTACCACCACCATCACCATAACTACCACCATCACCACCACCATCACCACCCCCACCACCATCACCACCCCTTCCCACCACCACCATCACCACCACCATCACCACCCCCACCACCCCCACCATCACCATCACCACTCCCACCATAACTATCACCGCTATCACCATCACTACTTAGAGCAGCACATCGACACCACTATCTTAGAGTACCACATCATCACCACTATCTTAGAGTACCACATCATCACAACTATCTTAGAGTACCACATCATCACCACTATTTTAGAGTACCACATCATCACCACTATCTTAGAGTACCACATCATCACAACTATATAAGAGTAGCACATCATCACAACTATCTTAGAGTAGCACATCATCACCACTATCTTAGAGTACCACATCATCACCACTATCTTAGAGTACCACATCATCACCACTATCTTAGAGTACCACATCATCATCGCTATCTTAGAGTACCACATCATCACCACTATCTTAGAGTAGCACATCATCACCGCTATCTTAGAGTACCACATCATCACCACTATCTTAGAGTACCACATCATCACCACTATCTTAGAGTAGCAGATCATCACCACTATCTTAGAGTAGCAAATTGCCACCACTTTCTTAGAGTTCCACATCACCATTACTAGCACAGAGTAGCACATTGCCTTCACTAGCACAGCGTAGCACACTGCCTTCACAAGCACAGAGTAGCACATTGCCTTCACTACCACAGAGTAACACATCACCATCAATATCGTATAGTAGCAAACCACCACCACCACTAGCTCAGAGTAGCATATCATCACCACTATCTTAGAGTACCACATCATCACAACTATCTTAGAGTACCACATCATCACCACTATTTTAGAGTACCACATCATCACCACTATCTTAGAGTACCACATCATCACAACTATATAAGAGTAGCACATCATCACAACTATCTTAGAGTAGCACATCATCACCACTATCTTAGAGTACCACATCATCACCACTATCTTAGAGTACCACATCATCACCACTATCTTAGAGTACCACATCATCATCGCTATCTTAGAGTACCACATCATCACCACTATCTTAGAGTAGCACATCATCACCGCTATCTTAGAGTACCACATCATCACCACTATCTTAGAGTACCACATCATCACCACTATCTTAGAGTAGCAGATCATCACCACTATCTTAGAGTAGCAAATTGCCACCACTTTCTTAGAGTTCCACATCACCATTACTAGCACAGAGTAGCACATTGCCTTCACTAGCACAGCGTAGCACACTGCCTTCACAAGCACAGAGTAGCACATTGCCTTCACTACCACAGAGTAACACATCACCATCAATATCGTATAGTAGCAAACCACCACCACCACTAGCTCAGAGTAGCATATCACTACCACTAAATAAGAGTAGTATATCACTAACACTAACAAAGAGTAACAAATCAATATCACTAACCAAGAGTAGCACTTCACTACTACTAATTAAGAGTAGCAAATCACTATCAGTAACTAAGAGTAGCACATCACTGTTAGTAACTAAGAGTAGCACATCACTGTTAGTAACTAAGAGTAGCACATCACTGTTAGTAACTAAGAGTAGCACATCACTGTTAGTAACTAAGAGTAGCACAACACTGTTAGTAACTAAGAGTAGCACATCACTGTTAGTAACTAAGAGTAGCACATCACTGTTAGTAACTAAGAGTAGCACATCACTGTTAGTAACTAAGAGTAGCACATCACTGTTAGTAACTAAGAGTAGCACAACACTGTTAGTAACTAAGAGTAGCACATCACTGTTAGTAACTAAGAGTAGCACATCACTGTTAGTAACTAAGAGTAGCACAACACTGTTAGTAACTAAGAGTAGCACAACACTGTTAGTAACTAAGAGTAGCACAACACTGTTAGTAACTAAGAGTAGCACAACACTGTTAGTAACTAAGAGTAGCACATCACTGTTAGTAACTAAGAGTAGCACATCACTGTTAGTAACTAAGAGTAGCACATCACTGTTAGTAACTAAGAGTAGCACAACACTGTTAGTAACTAAGAGTAGCACATCACTGTTAGTAACTAAGAGTAGCACATCACTGTTAGTAACTAAGAGTAGCCCATCACTGTTAGTAACTAAGAGTAGCACATCACTGTTAGTAACTAAGAGTAGCACATCACTGTTAGTAACTAAGAGTAGCACATCACTGTTAGTAACTAAGAGTAGCACATCATTGTTAGTAACTAAGAGTAGCACATCACTGTTAGTAACTAAGAGTAGCACATCACTGTTAGTAACTAAGAGTAGCACATCACTGTCACTACCTAAGTGTAGCACAACACTGTTAGTAACTAAGAGTAGCACAACACTGTTAGTAACTAAGAGTAGCACAACACTGTTAGTAACTAAGAGTAGCACAACACTGTTAGTAACTAAGAGTAGCACATCACTGTTAGTAACTAAGAGTAGCACATCACTGTTAGTAACTAAGAGTAGCACATCACTGTTAGTAACTAAGAGTAGCACAACACTGTTAGTAACTAAGAGTAGCACATCACTGTTAGTAACTAAGAGTAGCACATCACTGTTAGTAACTAAGAGTAGCCCATCACTGTTAGTAACTAAGAGTAGCACATCACTGTTAGTAACTAAGAGTAGCACATCACTGTTAGTAACTAAGAGTAGCACATCACTGTTAGTAACTAAGAGTAGCACATCATTGTTAGTAACTAAGAGTAGCACATCACTGTTAGTAACTAAGAGTAGCACATCACTGTTAGTAACTAAGAGTAGCACATCACTGTCACTACCTAAGTGTATCATATCACTATAATTAACTAATAGTATCATGTTATTACCAGTAACTAAGTGTAGCATATCACTATGTGTAGCATATCACTATCACAAACTACGAGCAGCACATCACTAGCACTAAGAATAACATATCACTATCTAAGATAATATATCACTAAGTAATAGTAGCGCTTCACTATCACTAAGAGTAGCATATTAATATCACTAACTAAGAGTGGCATATAATTATCATTGACTTAGAGTAGCACTTCACTATCACTAACTCAGAGTAGCACATTACATGGTCACACAGCCATTGGTCACTTAACACTGTCACACATCACTTGGTCACGCATCACGTGGTAATACAGCCATAGGTCATACATCAATCGGTCACGTTGCAGTTGGTCGAATATCACGCGGTCACACAGTCCATGGTCTCACATTACCTGGTCACGCAGTCCATGGTCTCACATTACCTGGTCACACAGTCCATGGTCTCACATTACCTGGTCACACAGTCCATGGTCTCACATTACCTGGTCACACAGTCCATGGTCTCACATTACCTGGTCACACAGTCCATGGTCTCACATTACCTGGTCACGCAGTCCATGGTCTCACATTACCTGGTCACGCAGTCCATGGTCACACATTACCTGGTCACGCAGTCCATGGTCTCACATTACCTGGTCACACAGTACGTGGTCACAAATTACAAACTACAAAAAACTGACGTGGAGCAAACGATAAGAAACTGACATGGAACAAGAAACTGACGTGGAACAAAAGACAAAAAACTGACATGGAGCAAGAAACTGACGTGGAACAAACTACAAGAAACTGACGTGAAACAAAAGACAAGAAACGGACGTGGAACAAACGAAAAGAAACGTACATGGAACAAACTACAAGAAAGTGACGTGGAACAAACTGCAATATACTGACGTGGAACAAACTACAATATACTGACGTGGAACAAACTACAAGAAACTGATGTGAAACAAAAGACAAAAAACTGACATGGAGCAATAAACTGACGTGGAACAAAAGACAAGAAACGGACGTGGAACAAACTACAAGAAACTGAAGTGGAAGAAAAGAGAAGAAACGGACGTGGAACAAACGAAAAGAAACGTACATGGAACAAACTACAAGAAAGTGACGTGGAACAAACTACAATATACTGACGTGGAACAAACTACAATATACTGACGTGGAACAAACTACTAGAAACTGATGTGAAACAAGAAACTGACGTGGAACAAAGGAAAAGAAACTGACGCAGAATAAAATTCTACAAGAAACTAACGTGGAACAAACCACAAGAAACTGACGTGGAACAAACTACCAGAAACTGACGTGGAACAAATTGCAATATACTAAAATGGGAGAAAGTACAAGAATCTGTCGTGGAACAAACTACAAGAAACTAACGTGGAACTATAAGAAACAGACGTGAAACAAACACAATCACTACGGGAAGCCAATATGAAGATTGAAATAAACAAAATATATAGATAATCTGTAACGTGGAACAAACGCAATCGTTAAAAGTAGCCAGCCCTAAGATTGAAATAAACAAAATATGTAGATATTCTCTAGCGTGCAACAAAGACACTCGAAGACAAAACTCTAAGCAACGTTTGACGGACTCAAAAGCCATTAAGCAAACGTTCTTGTTTTGTTGCGGGCAGCTTGTGATATGACACGTGATGTTTGCCTGTTTGTTCATGCCATTTACAAGTGTCACGTGGACATTGCCAGAGTGTCAATGTTTGTGAAGGTATTACTTTCCTTGTTAGATACATCAAGCACTGCCTTGTATCTGTCACATGATCGCACGTCCTGGCTGACACATGTCGTGATCAAACTTTTCATCTCTGTCGGTTTGTCTTAAGTGTTTGCTTTCTGCAGATAGTTTTTTAAAGACTTGTCCAGTTATGTGTGCTACCTACCTACCTACCTACCTACCTGCCTGCCTACCTACCTGCCTGGCTGCCTGCCTGCCTAACTGCCTGCCTGCCTACCTGCCTACCTACCTACCTGCCTGCCTGCCTGCCTGCCTACCTGCCTACCTACCTGCCTACCTATCTACCTGCCTGCCTGCCTGCCTACCTACCTACCTGCCTGCCTGCCTACCTGCCTGCCTACCTACCTGCCTGCCTGCCTGCCTACCTGCCTGCCGGCCTGCCTGCCTACCTACCTACCTACCTACTTGCCTGCCTGCCTACCTACCTACCTAACTGCCTGCCTGCCTACCTGCCCGCCCGCCCGCCCTATCTATCTATCTATCTATCTATCTATCTATCTATCTATCTATCTATCTGCCTGTCTGTCTGTCTGCCTGTCTGTCTGTCTGCTTAGCTGTTCGGAACATAAATATATCTGCTGTTTTAGACCTATCTTTTGTCTTACTTTAGCTGTTCGAGATGCCAGGACAAGGAACACAAGAACATCCTGTATGTCATATTCTTTTAGACTCCTGCACCCATGGCCACTCTACTTTCTTATGTTCAGATTTCTCTTTGGAACAATTTTTACTCTTTTTAGAGAACTATCCTATACACTAAATTCACTTGTTTTTTTCTGATACGAAGGAAACGTTAACAAATATTGACATGTATAAATCAGCGTCAGGAAATATTGGCGAACTACTTTGCGAGCCCTATGTGACGTCTAACGGCACGGGAAGGATATAAGATATAAGATATAAGATAAATCAGCGTAATTATGGATCAGTTAGTTATTTGCATGTCCCTTGCGGAACTTTGCCTCCCTAACAGCACTCCTGTAGGCCTCTCGGTTGTGAGCAAGATGGCCTGCTGTTGCATCCATTTCCAGATCGTCAACGATGTCTTGCAGCCATCTTCGCCTTGGTCTTCCTGTCTCTTTCTTTTCCCCATTATGCATCCTCCCAAGACGGTCTTCTCTAGATTATCATGACGTTTAATGTGTCCAAAATATTTAAGTTTTTAATCCTGGTTACTGGCCAGCCTTCTTCAATATTAAGTTCTTGTAGTATAGATATATTTGTTCTTTTTTTGTGTCAAGGATATTTGAAGAACTCTTTTCTGTAGCATTTACATTGAAAGGCATGTATTTCTCAGCTGCTTTGTTAAGTGTCCAGGTCTCACAGGCATATGTTGCGATGGGAAAGATGATAATTATGGATAGATTAAGATTTTTCTCTAATATTTTCTATATATTCCTGTCCTGTAAGTTTGCTTACATTCATTCACTCACTGCTGCTTGTATGAAAGTTTAAAAGTCAAAATATGTGTGTGTGTTGTGTGTGACTGGTGTGTGCTGTGTGTGACTGGTGTGTGCTGTGTGTGACTGGTGTGTGCTGTGTGTTGTGTGTGACTGGTGTGTGCTGTGTGTTGTGTGTGACTGGTGTGTGCTGTGTGTGGTGTGACTGGTGTGTGGTGTGTGACTGGTGTGTGCTGTGTGTGTGCTATGTGTGACTGGTGTGTGCTGTGTGTTGTGTGTGACTGGTGTGTGTGTGTGTGACTGGTGTGTGCTGTGTGTGTGCTATGTGTGACTGGTGTGTGCTGTGTGTGACTGGTGTGTGCTGTGTGTGACTGGTGTGTGCTGTGTGTGTGCTATGTGTGACTGGTGTGTGCTGTGTGTTGTGTGTGACTGGTGTGTGCTGTGTGTGACTGGTGTGTGCTGTGTGTGTGCTATGTGTGACTGGTGTGTGCTGTGTGACTGGTGTGTGCTGTGTGTGACTGGTGTGTGCTGTGTGTGTGCTATGTGTGACTGGTGTGTGCTGTGTGTTGTGTGTGACTGGTGTGTGCTGTGTGTGACTGGTGTGTGTTGTGTGTGACTGGTGTGTGCTGTGTGTTGTGTGTGACTGGTGTGTGCTGTGTGTGACTGGTGTGTGTTGTGTGTGACTGGTGTGTGCTGTGTGTTGTGTGTGACTGGTGTGTGCTGTGTGTGACTGGTGTGTGCTGTGTGTTGTGTGTGACTGGTGTGTGCTGTGTGTTGTGTGTGACTGGTGTGTGCTGTGTGTTGTGTGTGACTGGTGTGTGCTGTGTGTGACTGGTGTGTGCTGTGTGTGTGCTATGTGTGACTGGTGTGTGCTGTGTGTTGTGTGTGACTGGTGTGTGCTGTGTGTGACTGGTGTGTGCTGTGTGTGTGCTATGTGTGACTGGTGTGCTGTGTGTGACTGGTGTGTGCTGTGTGTGACTGGTGTGTGCTGTGTGTGTGCTATGTGTGACTGGTGTGTGCTGTGTGTGTGTGTGACTGGTGTGTGTGTGTGACTGGTGTGTGTTGTGTGTGACTGGTGTGTGCTGTGTGTTGTGTGTGACTGGTGTGTGCTGTGTGTGACTGGTGTGTGCTGTGTGTGACTGGTGTGTGCTGTGTGTGACTGGTGTGTGCTGTGTGTGACTGGTGTGTGCTGTGTGTGACTGGTGTGTGCTGTGTGTGACTGGTGTGTGCTGTGTGTGACTGGTGTGTTGTGTGTGACTGGTGTGTGCTGTGTGTGACTGGTGTGTGCTGTGTGTGACTGGTGTGCTGTGTGTGACTGGTGTGTGCTGTGTGTTGTGTGTGACTGGTGTGTGTTGTGTGTGACTGGTGTGTGCTGTGTGTTGTGTGTGACTGGTGTGTGTTGTGTGTGACGTGTGTGTGCTATGTGTGACTGGTGTGTGCTATGTGTGACTGGTGTGTGCTGTGTGTGACTGGTGTGTGCTGTGTGTGACTGGTGTGTGCTGTGTGTTGTGTGTGACTGGTGTGTGCTGTGTGTTGTGTGTGACTGGTGTGTGCTGTGTGTTGTGTGTGACTGGTGTGTGCTGTGTGTGACTGGTGTGTGCTGTGTGTTGTGTGTGACTGGTGTGTGCTGTGTGTTGTGTGTGACTGACGTGTGTGTGTGTTGTATGTGACTGACGTGTGTGTGTTGTATGTGACTGACGTGTGTATGTTGTGTGTTATTTCCCATTTTTTGGTCCTATTCTTTATTTGTCCCACTCTTTGTTTGTCCTACTCTTTGTTTGTCCTACTCTTTATGTGTCCCACTATTTACCTGTCCTACTCTTTATTTCTTCTACTCTTTATCTGCCCCACTCTTTATTTTCAAACTCTTTATTTGTCCCACTATTTGTCCTACTCTTCATTTCTTCCACTCCTTATTTGTCCCTCTCTTTAACTGTTCCACTTTATTTCTCCCACTCTTTATTTGGTCCAAAATGTATAAACTAGGAAAAACTAAGAGCAGCTTTATTACTTAATGATTACAAAGTTGTGACGTTTCGGAGTGAGCCTTAATCATACAAAAACATACAGGACGAAGAAATAGAGAGAGGAGGTAAAGTGTAGATTCACATGAATACTATTAATTTTTTTCAAAAGAGTACTTAGCTGTAAATTGTAAGGTGTGACTTGTCCGGTGGTGTGTGTCAGGAATGGATGTAGTAGAGCGTGGAGACTGTTTAAATAGAGACCTGTGATATGTGGTCGGTGGGTTGTAACTGGGGGTGGTGGATGGGGAACCGGGGAGGGGAGAGAGAGTGATACAATGTTGACCTAGCTAGGAGAAGTTGAAACAGATGATCAGGGAAGAGGGGTTGCAGAGTGATGCTGTGAGGAGGTTTGACAAGTAAGAAGGGGTGGACTTAGTGGAGAGGTACTATAATGATTGTTCCATTCTTTATTTGTCCCACTCTTTATTTGTCGCACTCTTTATTTGTTCTACTCTTTATTTGTTCTACTTTTTATTTTTCCCACTCTTTACTTGTCTGATCTGCTACAATAAATGACAATTTACACTTAGAATAAATTATTAAGTTCATGATCTAAAGTTATAGTTCAGCAAGATTCTCTATTATCTAGTTCAGCAAGATTCTCTATTATCTAGTTCAGCAAGATTCTCTATTATCTAGTTCAGCAAGATTCTCTGTATAAGATTCTCTATGGTCTAGTTCAGCAAGATCTCTATGATCTACTTGAGCAAGATTCTTATTGATCTACTTCAGCAAGATCTCTGTGATCTACATTTCTCCTAATTAGCCAGGAAAAGCAACCACTTCAGGTCAAGCTGACATCTCAACAGACGTGACCTGGATCTGGTCGGAGGCAATTTAAGAAGAAAGAATGCTAAAAGCGTTTTTGCGATCCCTTTTACAAGAAATTTGTGTAAATCAGTGAAATCTAAATTGTTACAAGAAATTTGTGAAAATCAGTGAAATCTAAATTGTTACAAAAACTTTGTGTGAATCAGAGAAATCTAAATTGTTACAAGAAATTTGTGTGAATCAGTGAAATCTAAATTTTTGAATTTGTAGAAATTCTTTTTTTGGGTTTTATTTTGAGTTGTCAGACAGATAAAGAGTTAGCATGCAGTGTTTATCTATTCGTTGTATGCTTATGTTTGTAGACATCTTTCCATGTTTTTCTTTGAACTTTACCTTTCAGTTGTATGTAAGTAAACACATACGTTACATGTAAGTAAACACAGAGGTTACGTGTAAGTAAACACAGAGATTACATGTAAGTAAACACAGAGGTTACATGTAAGTAAACACATAGGTTACATGTAGGTAAACACAGAGGTTACATATAAGTAAACACAGAGATTAAGTAAACACATAGGTTACATGTATGTAAACACAGAGATTACATGTATGTAAACACAGAGATTACATGTATGTAAACACAGATTACATGTATGTAAACACATAAGTTACATGTAAGTAAACACATAAGTTACATGTAAGTAAACACAGAAGTTACATGTAAGTAAACACAGAAGTTACATGTAAGTAAATACAGAAGTTACATGGAAGTAAACACAAAGGTTACATGTAAGTAAACACAGAGGTTACATGGAAGTAAACACAAAGGTTACATGTCAGTAAACACACAGGTTACATGTAAGTAAACACAGAAGTTACATGTAAGTAAACACAGAAGTTACATGTAAGTAAACACAGAAATTACATGTACGTAAACACAGAAGTTACATGGAAGTAAACACAAAGGTTACATGTAAGTAAACACAGAGGTTACATGGATGTAAACACAAAGGTTACATGTCAGTAAACACACAGTTTACATGTAAGTAAACACAGAAGTTACATGTAAGTAAACACAGAAGTTACATGTAAGTAAACACAGAGGTTACATGTAAGTAAACACAGAGGTTACATGTAACTAAACACAGAGGTTACATGTAAGTAAACACAAAAGTTAAGTGTGAACACATACACACAGAGAAGTTACATGTAAGTAAACACAAAAGCTACATGTAAGTAAACACAGAAGTTACATGTAAGTAAACACAGAAGTTACATGTAAGTAAACACATAGGTTACATGAAAGTAAACACAGAAGTTACATGTAAGTAAGCACAGACGTTACATGTAAGTAAATACAGAGGTTACATGTAAGTAAACACAGAGTTTACATGTAAGTAAACACATAGGTTACGTGTAAGTAAACACATACGTTACATGTAAGTAAATACAGAGGTTACGTGTAAGTAAACACAAAGGTTACATGTACGTAAACACAGAGATTACATGTAGGTAAAGACAGAGGTTATGTGTAAGTAAACACATAAGTTACATGTAAGTAAACACAGAAGTTACATGTAAGTAAACACATAGGTTACATGGAAGTAAACACAGAAGTTACATGTAAGTAAACACAGAAGTTACATGTAAGTAAACACAGAAGTTACATGTCAATAAACACAGAAGTTACATGTAAGTAAACACAGAAGTTACATGTAAGTAAACACAAAAGTTAAGTGTGAACACACACAGAGAAGTTACATGTAAATAAATACTGAAGTTAAACGAAGTTATAAAACATAGAAATAACAACTATGAGTAAATACAAAGATGTATGTAAGTATGTCAATGCGTTTCCGTGTGAGATGTATGTCAAAGTGTGTCACTGCCTTGCTATGTGAGATAAATGTAAAAGTGTGCCTTGCCATGTGAGATATATGTAAAAGTGTGCCTTGCCATGTGAGATATATGTAAAAGTGTGCCTTGCCATGTGAGATATATGTAAAAGTGTGCCTTGCCATGTGAGATATATGTAAAAGTGTGCCTTGCCATGTGAGATATATGTAAAAGTGTGCCTTGCTATGTGAGATATATGTAAAAGTGTGCCTTGCCATGTGAGATATATGTAAAAGTGTGCCTTGCCATGTGAGATATATGTAAAAGTGTGCCTTGCCATGTGAGATATATGTAAAAGTGTGCCTTGCCATATGAGATATATGTAAAAGTGTGCCTTGCCATGTGAGATATATGTAGAAGTGTGTCACTGCCTTGTCATGTGAGATATATGTAAAAGTGTGCCTTGCCATACCATGTGAGATATATGTAAAAGTGTGCCTTGCCATGCCATGTGAGATATATGTAAAAGTGTGCCTTGCCATGCCATGTGAGATATATGTAAAAGTGTGCCTTGCTATGCCATGTGAGATATATGTAAAAGTGTGCCTTGCCATGCCATGTGAGATATATGTAAAAGTGTGCCTTGCCATGTGAGATATATGTAAAAGTGTGCCTTGCCATGTGAGATATATGTAAAAGTGTGCCTTGCCATGTGAGATATATGTAAAAGTGTGCCTTGCTATGTGAGATATATGTAAAAGTGTGCCTTGCCATGTGAGATATATGTAAAAGTGTGCCTTGCCATGTGAGATATATGTAAAAGTGTGCCTTGCCATGTGAGATATATGTAAAAGTGTGCCTTGCCATATGAGATATATGTAAAAGTGTGCCTTGCCATGTGAGATATATGTAGAAGTGTGTCACTGCCTTGTCATGTGAGATATATGTAAAAGTGTGCCTTGCCATACCATGTGAGATATATGTAAAAGTGTGCCTTGCCATGCCATGTGAGATATATGTAAAAGTGTGCCTTGCCATGCCATGTGAGATATATGTAAAAGTGTGCCTTGCTATGCCATGTGAGATATATGTAAAAGTGTGCCTTGCCATGCCATGTGAGATATATGTAAAAGTGTGTCATTGCCATGCCATGTGAGATATATGTAAAAGTGTGTCATTGCCATGCCATGTGAGATATATGTAAAAGTGTGTCACTCCCTTGCCGTGCTGTCCTGAAACTCAGAGGAAAAACCAGCCTGGATCTAGTTTCCAATTGTTCAGGATGCTCCTTCATTCAGGCTGTCCTAGGTGGTGGAGCCTACAGGAAACACCTTTTTACCATACTTCAGACACCTAGTCAATCAATTAATGAGTCAGTTTGGCATTCGATCAGTTAATCAGTAAGTCAGTCAGTGAGTGACCCAGGTACTCAGTCAATCAGTAACTCAGTAAGTCATCTGACTCAGTCAGTCGATCACTCAGTCAATAAGTGAGTCAATCAGTCGGTCAGTCACTGAGCGCGCCAGTCAGTGAGTAAGTTAGTCAGTTAATCAATCAGTCAGTGACTAATTCGGTGAGTCAATGAATCAGTCAACAACCTTTTACTTGTAAGTGTCAGATAACTGGCCTAGCCAGCTGTCACATAAATTTCACTACCAGACTGAGCTATATCAGCCCGTTCTCTGAACATTCTCAGTGTGGTACCTTGGCATGGTCTAGTGAGACTTCTATCTGTTGCTGCTTCAAATGTCTGAACATTCTCAGTGTGGTACCTTGGCATGGTTTCTCTCGTAATCTACAACCACAAGAATAAAATAAAAACTTGTCGTTCTTCAAAAAATGTTTTAATTATACTCTTTTCTCAAATAATCGAACCCCAAAGGTTTTAATTGTATATCTCTCCTCACATAATCAGCAAAGTCTAAAATGCTTTAGTTGTGTCCCTATTCTCACATAATCTGCAACGTCTAAAATGCTTTAGTTGTGTCCCTATTCTCACATAATCTACCCAGTCTAAATGCTTTAGTTGTGTCCTTATTCTCACATAATCTGCAAAGTCTAAATGCTTTAGTTGTGTCCTTATTCTCACATAATCTGCAAAGTCTAAATGCTTTAGTTGTGTCCTTATTCTCACATAATCTGCAAAGTCTAAATGCTTTAGTTGTGTCCTTATTCTCACATAATCTGCAAAGTCTAAATGCTTTAGTTGTGTCCTTATTCTCACATAATCTTTCCAGTCTCAAATATTTTATTCGTATTTTATCCCTGGCGTGTTCCACTAAGTCTAGAAATACTGTCAGTCAACCATCTGTTTCATCGTTATCATCATTAATCTTTTCTTTCTTTTACCCCTGAACTTCAAAAGTATGAGTTTTTCTCAGCACATATCGGATGTAGAGTGGGTTACAGTATTTGCTTCACACCAAAAGTGATTTCTATGCAGTCTTCTCAGTGTGGCGCTGTCCGTCCTGGGCTGGTCCAGATCTTCTCAGTGTGGCGCTGTCCGTCCTGGGCTGGTCCAGAGAAGATGTGGAAGTAATCTCTTTGTTTGATATTTGTCATTAGTCAAGATGTTTAACATCTCTGATTGATACATGTCATTAGTTAAGATGTTGAACATCTCTGATTGATACATGTCACTAGTCAAGATGTTGAACATTGATACATGTCATTGGTCAAGGTATAGAAGAAATACCTTTTGATGGCTTTTTTGAACAAGGAACAAATGTTCACACCTCAGACTTTGATCTCTAGGACCAACAATCAGGAGAGATAGGCTGACTGCTCCACGTGGGGAACTGACCACGGCAGTTTTCAAGTTTTGAAGTGGTCAAGTCTTTACAGCAGTAGCCATTGATATAAAATGGTCAAGTCTTTACAGCAGTAGCCATTGATATAAAGTGGTGAAGTTTTTACAGCAGTAACTGTTGATATCATAGTCAAGTTTCTACGCCAGCAGCAAATGATGTGATAGTCAAGTTTCTACACCAGCAGCTGTTGATATGATAGTTAAGTTTCTACATTAGCAGCCGTTGGTGTCATAGTCAAGTTTCTACACCAGCAGCTGTTGATATCATAGTCAGGTTTTTACACTAGCAGCAGTTGATGCGATGGTGAATCAAACTTATCAACAGAAATATGAGTGATGAGAACTCTCTCAGACAAAAAATGGTGAACTTTGTATTGCCCGGCTGAGTTCAGTTGATTATGTAATGGCTCTGATTTGCAGACATTCCTTGCAAGGAGAACTTACTACATGCTCTGCTGGTTTGGCCGACTGTGCAAGGAAAACTTACTACATGCTCTGCTGGTTTGGCCGACTGTGCAAGGAGAACTTACTACATGCTCTGCTGGTTTGGCCGACTGTGCAAGGAAAACTTACTACATGCTCTGCTGGTTTGGCCGACTGTGCAAGGAAAACTTACTACATGCTCTGCTGGTTTGGCCGACTGTGCAAGGAAAACTTACTACATGCTCTGCTGGTTTGGCCGACTGTGCAAGGAAAACTTACTACATGCTCTGCTGGTTTGGCCGACTGTGCAAGGAAAACTTACTACATGCTCTGTTGGTTTGGCCGACTGTGCAAGGAAAACTTACTATATGCTCTGCTGGTTTGGCCGACTGTGCAAGGAAACCTTACTACATGCTCTGCTGGTTTGGCCGACTGTGCAAGGAAAACTTACTACATGCTCTGCTGGTTTGGCCGACTGTGCAAGGAAAACTTACTACATGCTCTGCTGGTTTGGCCGACTGGTAAACGTATGACTCACAGCTGTGCTTGATGGTCTTACCAGTTGTCTGTGATACCAGGAAGTGACAGAACTGGTAGAAAGTGTCAAACATATCACATTTACATGAACCAAACGCGAACACTAACTGAATTTCTTGTTTATAATAAACATTATTTACGTTAGGGAAGTTTTACAATGATCATTAAATCCACTTCGGGTATACTACAATTCCACAACGGAAAAATTATAAACTGTGAATGGACTTAACATCATATCAGAAGTTCCTACAGCCAGGGAGGCCACATTAGCCTGATAGAAGTAGGCAAAGTTGTGGGAGCGCTAGAGACAGCTAAGGAAAAGGTCTTGATCATATCTAGTTTGTCTGCGCTAACAGTTGTGACACCCCTACATCTCTGCTATATGCGAAAGAAAGAAAGAAAGAAAGAAAGAAAGAAAGAAAGAAAGAAAGCTCACAGGCTCTGAACTGTGGAAGTTGGCGTGACAGACGGACATCCATTAAACTTTAACGTCACTTGAGTATTCATGGTTTTCTGGCACGTGTGTAATAACTTACTGGACTTTACTAGCGCTCACTTTCTCTTTCTCTCTCTTTCTTTCTCTTTCTCTTTCTCTCTGATGTACTGTGAATAGTCACGAGTAACCTCCTCGTCTGATGTACCACTGATGTACCACTGATGTACCACTGATGTACCGTGGCTACACCTCCTCGTCTGATGTACCACTGATGTACCACTGATGTACCACTGATGTACAGTGGCTACACCTCCTCGTCTGATGTACCACTGATGTACCACTGATGTACAGTGGCTACACCTCCTCGTCTGATGTACAAATCCCTGCACATGATTCTCAGCTTACTCTGACAGTGGAGTGTATGACAGTCTTTGTAACATGTGGAGTATATGATAGTCTTTGTAACATGTGGAGTATATGATAGTCTTTGTAACATGTAGAGTATATGATAGTCTTTGTAACATGTAGAGTATATGATAGTCTTTGTAACATGTAGAGTATATGATAGTCTTTGTAACATGTAGAGTATATGATAGTCTTTGTAACATGTGGAGTATATGATAGTCTTTGTAACATGTAGAGTATATGATAGTCTTTGTAACATGTGGAGTATATGATAGTCTTTGTAACATGTAGAGTATATGAGAGTCTTTGTAACATGTAGAGTATATGATAGTCTTTGTAACATGTAGAGTATATGAGAGTCTTTGTAACATGTGGAGTATATGAGAGTCTTTGTAACATGTAGAGTATATGATAGTCTTTGTAACATGTAGAGTATATGATAGTCTTTGTAACATGTGGAGTATATGACAGTTGTTCGAAGTATGCGGAGTATATATATATATATATATTTCCTATTATTTCTTTTTGCATTATTTTTCCGTTCTGATCATTGCTGTAAATGTATAATTCCTTTTCTTTCCCTATTTCTTTGTCCTGTATGTTGTATGATTAAGATGTAAAATGAAACATTACAACTGTGAGCTGGTTAACTCATAAAGCTGTTCATACTTTTGTTTTAATTTTAATATTTTGTTAACAAAGCTTTATTCCTGTAGTTTTGTCTGTATTTGTATATTTAGTTTTATATATACTTATATCCCAAAACTAGTCATGTGTGGCAGAATCAAGTGGATGTATCACTTTTATTTTGACATCTAAGATTATAGCAAACTTTGCAGCCAGACTTTGTGTTATAGGAAGTTTGAGATAAGAAAGCAGGTCACGAGTTGGCTCACACCTGGACAATAATTGTTGTAAGATGACTGTGGCAGACTAACTCAGATGAGATAAGTTGTGGGAAACAAACTGAGAGAACTCAACTAAGATAAGTTGTGGGAAACAAACTGAGAGAACTCAACTAAGATAAGTTGTGGGAAACAAACTGAGAGAACTCAACTAAGATAAGTTGTGGGAAACAAACTAGGAGAATTCAACTGAGATAGGTTGTGGGAAATAAACTAGGAAATCTCATTTGAGATAAGTTGTAGGAGACAAGCTTGGAAAACTCAGAAGAGATAGGTTGTGGGAAACAGACTAGGAGAATTCATATGCGATACGTTGTAGGAAACACACTAGGAAACTCAACTGAGATAAGTTGTGGGAAATAAACCAGGAGAACTCAGAACACACTAGGAAACTCAACTGAGATAAGTTGTGGGAAATAAACCAGGAGAACTCAGATGAGATAAATTGTGAGAAACAAACTAGGATATCTCAGCTGAGATATGTTGTGGAAAACAAACTAGGATATCTCATTTGAGATAAGCTATGGCAAACAAACTAGGAGAACTCAGATGTGATAAGTTGTAGGAAACACTCTATGAGAACTCAGATGATATAGGTTTGTGAAACAATCTAGGAGAACTCAGCTAAGTTGTGGGAAACAAACTGAGAGAACTCAACTGAGATAAGTTGTGGAAAACAAACTGGGAGACGGTGACCTGGAAATACTGCAAGATTCTGAAGAAAACAAAAAGTCACAAGTAAACAACTGAAAACATGAGCATAGCGTGCCACGAAAGCTGCAGCACGACAACTGCTAGCACAGAGAATTGGGTCAGTCAGTTCATGTTAGAACCAACCTGCCCAAAGCAGAAGAAGAAGAAAGCGAAATGTGATCTGAGGCCAGCACAAAACAGTTGACACCTGGTTTTGCTTTTTGTCACAGCTGTCAGATGACATGAACTAGAACCACGAAATATTTTGTTTTAACACTTGTATCACCAAGAAATGTTTTGTTTTAACACTTATAGTGGCAAGAAATGTTTTGTTTTAACACTTGTATCACCAAGAAATATTTTGTTTTAACACGTATAGTAGCAAGAAATGTTTTGTTTTAACACTTGTAGCACCATTATTAGTTAGTAGTGATTCAAGATATTTTTTAAAATCACCACTTCTTCCAATTTTTCTTCATTGATAAATATTTCAGCTGCCTTGTTTGTTTTGTTAGTTGTCATCAATTTAGTTGTCTTTGCATTAAGATAGAGGTTTTTCTCTTCGCTGTTCTTACGGACTGACATAATTAGTTTTTCCATTCCTTTTTGTGTTGTGGACAGTAACACTGTGTCATCAGCATATCTAATCTCTGGTATTTCATAACCTCCAATTATTATTGCATCGTAATATTCTTTGTCTACATCTTCTGTAACATTCCTCATTATATTTTCCGTATACAAGTTAAATAAGTAAGGCGACAATATGCACCCTTGACGGACCCTTTGTTTTATGTCAAACCAAATTGTTGTTTCATCATTTATTCTTACTGCTGCTTGTTGGTCTAGATACAGCAGTGATGTTAATTGTATCAAATGTTTTGGAAATCCCATTTTTTCCATTATTTCCCAAAGTTTCTGGTGTTGTACACAATCAAATGCCTTTGAATGGTCTATAAAGGCTAAATATAGATTCACATTAAACTCTCTGCATTTCTCTATTATTAATCTTATATTGAATATATGATCTCTTGATCCTCTTCCTTGCCTGAAACCAGCTTGGACTATATTGACTTCTTCTTCTGTTTTCTTACGAAGTCAACCCATTATGATTTTTAGCAGAATTTTATTGGCATGACTAATCAGGGCAACAGTTCTGTAGTGTGTGCATAATTTCAGGTTACTCTTTTTTTGGCAGTGGTATGAATACAGTTCTTTTCCATTCTTTTGGCCATATACCTGAATGCCATATCTTTTTACATAGTGCATGATAGACTGTTGCACATTCATTTCCTCCTGCTTTAATAAATTCAGCTGTTATCTCATCACATCCTGGTGATTTACCATTTTTCAGATTCTTTATTGCCCATAAAACTTTTTCTATTGTCAGTTCGGGTTCTTTCTCCTCCAATAATAATTCACAGTGTTGATTTCTGCTTTCACAGTCGGTTGTGTCATACATTCCTGTGCAATATTTATTTCACCTTTCTAGAATTTCCTCTGTCTCTGTCAAGGTATTTCCCATCTCGTCATAAATTACATTTAGCTTAGGTGTGACATTTCTCGTCAATGTCTTCATTTCTTTAAACATTTCATTATCTCTTCCACACTTCTGATTTAACACTTGTGCTACAAGTTTAACACCTGTAGCACCAAGAAATGTTTCGTTTTTACAGTTGGGAGCCCACAGCATCAATAGTTCTAGTAGTAGTGGCTGTAGTAATGATTTTTAAGTGTTTATTGTAGCATTTACAGTAGCATGTTGGTGGTAGCAATGAATGTGATTAGCAGGATCAATACACTACTGCCAGATGTAATTGCGTTACCTGTACCAAGTAAGTGCTGACTCGTAAGATGTAAGATTAGCTGCCATGACGTTACCTACACAAGACAAGATGTAAGATGTAAGATCAGCTGCCGTGACCTGTGACATATAAAATAAGACGCCAAACAAAAGTTTACCTATAAAACTGGAAATATTCCAAAGTTTTCCATCACGTTAAAACGTCCAAATGTTTCCTCGTAACAATATATCTCAGAGACAGTACACTGGGTGCGTGTTTTCAGTATATCTGAGACGGTACAGTTGGTGCGTGTTTTCAGTGTATCTAAGAGACACTTCATTGGGTGCGTGTTTTCAGTGTATCTAAGAGACGGTACAGTTGGTGCGTGTTTTCAGTGTATCTAAGAGACAGTACATTGTGTGCGTGCTTTCAGTATATCTAAGAGACAGTACAGTGGGTAGTTGTTTTCAGTATATCTAAGAGACGATACAGTGGGTAGTTGTTTTCAGTATATCTAAGAGACGATACAGTGGGTAATTGTTTTCAGTATATCTAAGAGAGAGTACAGTGGGTAGTTGTTTTCAGTATATCTAAGAGACGATACAGTGGGTAGTTGTTTTCAATATATCTAAGAGACAGTACAGTGGGTAGTTGTTTTCAGTATATCTAAGAGACAGTACAGTGGGTAGTTGTTTTCAGTATATCTAAGAGACGATACAGTGGGTAGTTGTTTTCAATATATCTAAGAGACGATACAGTGGGTAATTGTTTTCAGTATATCTAAGAGAGAGTACAGTGGGTAATTGTTTTCAGTATATCTAAGAGAGAGTACAGTGGGTACTTGTTTTCAGTATATCTAAGAGACAGTACAGTGGGTACTTGTTTTCAGTATATCTAAGAGACGATACAGTGCGTACTTGTTTTCAGTATATCTAAGAGACAGTACAGTGGGTACTTGTTTTAAGTATATCCAAGAGACAGTACAGTGGGTGCGTGCTTTCAGTATATCTAAGAGACGGTACAATGGATGCGTATTGTCATTCCCAGATGTTAACTTTCATTATCTTGTGGTGTTGTATGTGAGAAGTGCTTGGCCTGTGTAAGCCGCTGTGCAGGCACAGGGCAGGCAAGATCTTGGTGACAGTTTCTGGGTAGTTTCGTTTTAATTCTGTTTGTTTAGGTGTTGAAACGTGTCGGTAGTGGCCGCTGTTGAAAGGTCTGCCAGGGCGAGGTTGTGTGCGCCCGGCCCCAGGGTGCCGACAGAAGAAAGTTCCCAGCTCTGGCTCCGTCAGAGATCATTATCTCCCAAGGAGACAGACCAATTTAAAACCGCGTCCGTACTGAGAGGTCAGTGCGGGTATAGGGACTCTTAGCACCCTTCGGCGTGTGTACTTGGACAGAGGTGTACACTGTGTACTTGTCTGACAACGATGTATGTGCACATGAAAATAAAGTGTGACAACACAGTAAACGTACCATCATAAGTATTCCGTCCCCCACATGATAGCAACTTTGATCAAACATTTCCATTCTGTACAAGAGTCAGTCTACGTGCTGCTGTACAGCGGGAAGTCCATAAGCTACCGTACAAGATTCAGTCTTTGAGCCGCTGTACAAGAGTCAGTCTGTGACCTGCTGTACAAGAGTCATTCTATGACACGCTGTACAAGAGTCAGTCTACGTGCTGCTGTACAGCGGGAAATCCGTAAGCTACTGTACAAGAGTCAGTCTATGACCTGCTGTACAAGAGTCATTCTATGAGCTGTTGTACAAGAGTCGGTCTATGACCTGCTGTACAAGAGTCAGTCTATGAGATTTTGTACAAGAGTCAGTCTATGAGCCGCTGAACAAGAGTCGGTCTACGAGCTGCATCAATGACGCACCTACATTTTTGTAATTAATTCAATGCACGACGCCATAGACAGCAGAATTTCTGTCTCCTCTATTTTATAGAAACGTTATTTTGTTTTTATTCATCTCTGTCTTATGTCTATATAACCTCTCAACATGTAAGTGACAGTCTCTGTCTTATGTCTATATAACCTCTCAACATGTAAGTGACAGTCTCTGTCTTATGTCTATATAACCTCTCAACATGTAAGTGACAGTCTCTGTCTTATGTCTATATAACCTCTCAACCTGTTAGTGACAGCCTCTGTCTTATGTCTATACAACCTCTCAACCTGTTAGTGACAGCCTCTGTCTTATGTCTTATGCAACCTCTCAACCTGTGAATGACAGCCTTTGACTTATGTCTATGCAACCTCTCAATCTGTGAATGAAAGCCTTTGACTTATGTCTATGCAACCTCTCAACCTATGAATGACAGCCTTATGTCTATGTAACCTCTCAATCTGTGAATGACAACCTTTGTTTTATGTCTATGCAACTTCTCAATCTGTGAATGACAACCTTTGTCTTATGTCTATGCAATCTCTTAATCTATTAGTGACAGCCTTTGTCTTATGTCTATGCAATCTATCAACCTGTTAGTGACAGCCTTTGTCTTATGTCTATGCAATCTCTCAATCTGTTAGTGACAGCCTCTTTCTTATGTCTATGCAATCTCTCAATCTGTTAGTGACAGCCTCTGTCTTATGTCTATGCAATCTCTCAACCTGTTAGTGGCAGCCTTTGTCTTATGTCTATACAACCTCTCAACCTGTTAGTGGTAGCCTTTGTCTTATATTTATGCAACCTCTCAACCTGTGAGTGACAACCTTTGTTACATGGTTATGCAACCTCTAAACCTATGTGTGACGTCCTGTGTTACATGGTTATGCAACCTCTGAAGCTATGTGGGTTAGTCGCTGTTTTAAAGTATTGGCAAGGGTCTTTATGTGAAGTGATGTCATGTGTATTATTGATGGTTTATACGCTCTGTATGTTTATATGGTGTATATATCCGCCAAAATCTGCTGTCCACAGAAAGACAGCAACTAACTACCGTTTATGCAAATGAATGAATGAAGATTTACTACAGGCTGACGTCGATACAAAGCTTATCCGTGTTTAGATGTGGTTATCTTGTTAAGATGAGTATAAATATCTGGCGTAGAGACGGACCAACATTTATGTCAACACAAGGTTGAAGATTCTCTAGCCTGCAATTAAGATAAGTTCTATTGTCGACTTTTTAGACAGGAAGTTTTTGGAGATAAACGCGCACGGAAACTGGAGATATTCTCAGTTACTCTGGATCAGGATGGAGAGAAGAGAGAGTGGTGGAGATGATAGATCTCTGAGGTTAGTGTGGAGAGAAGAGAGAGTGGTGGAGATGATAGATCTCTGAGGTTAGTGTGGAGAGAAGAGAGAGTGGTGGAGATGATAGATCTCTGAGGTTAGTGTGGAGAGAAGAGAGAGTGGTGGAGATGATAGATCTCTGAGGTTAGTGTGGAGAGAAGAGAGAGTGGTAGAGATGATAGATCTCTGAGGTTAGTGTGGAGAGAAGAGAGAGTGGTGGAGATGATAGATCTCTGAGGTTAGTGTGGAGAGAAGAGAGAGTGGTGGAGATGATAGATCTCTGAGGTTAGTGTGGAGAGAAGAGAGAGTGGTGGAGATGATAGATCTCTGAGGTTAGTGTGGAGAGAAGAGAGAGTGGTAGAGATGATAGATCTCTGAGGTTAGTGTCAGGCTGTTGATCTTAGGGCAGGGTGGAGAGATGTGCTTCCACTTGTCTCGGCCTTGGCCAGGAAATCACCGGGGGTTGTGTTAATGAGGACACATTTGGAGGAGATTTCACTTCCTTATTTCTAGAAAACTCCGAGAAATCTGGATCTCACCAGGAGGTCACGTGGGGCCCGAATTCACTGTTAAGTTAAAATAATAACTGGAGGATGGAATGAAAAATAATATGTTTAAAAAATGTATGTGACAAATTACAAATGTTATAGTTTCAACGTGACAGTTGCAAGTGTTATACTGAAACAGCGTGACAGTTACAAATGTTATAGAAATCAACATGACGGTTACAAACGTGACAGACAGGTGATGGAAGTTACGGTGAGGATAAATTACATTTTGTGTTAGAGGATGAGAAAACATGGAATGATATCTGATCACGAGATAACAAAACAGTTTCAGACATAGTTGACATAATTCCTGCGTGTACAACTTTAACTCAAACATCCTCTATTAAATCGTTTCATTCATGACATCTTCTGTGTTCATGACATCTTGTGTTCATGACATCTTCTGTGTTCATGACATCTTCTGTGTTCAAGACATCTTCTGTGTTCATGACATCTTCTGTGTTCATGACATCTTCTGTGTTCATGACATCTTCTGTGTTCATGACATCTTCTGTGTTCAAGACATCTTCTGTGTTCATGACATCTTCTGTGTTCATGACATCTTCTGTGTTCATGACATCTTCTGTGTTCATGACATCTTCTGTTCATGACATCTTCTGCTCTTCACTCAGTTATTCTCTGTCAAATGCTGTTCCTCAAAGATAACTACTTAACTCCTTATTTAGATGCAGCTGCAGCGTCGACCTCAGTGCACGCACTCCGTTGCGCCGGAGGCGGTTCTGTAAATGAAAAGATAAATCCATGGCAATATCCTGCTGCAGGGGGGAACTAAATGGTCACTCTGGCAGAGTCCTCATACCAGAGAAGAGGCTCAACTAGCCGCCCGATGCCGCCCCACTCTCATCAGAGCCCCCCGACTTTAGCGACGAGAACACTTTGGACTTTAGTTTTAATTCTTCCTGGTAGCCGCCCTGGCTACGCCAACCTCATCTATGTCAGTAATAGGCATCAATCAAAGATGTGGTTAAAGAAGTTCCAGATATGTCAGTAATAGGCGTCAATCAAAGATGTGGTTAAAGAAGTTCCAGATATGTCAGTACTAGGCGTCAATCAAAGATGTGGTTAAAGAAGTTCCAGATATGTCAGTACTAGGCGTCAATCAAAGATGTGGTTAAAAAAGTTCCAGATATTATGTGAAATAAAAACTGACTTTAAAAAGTTAAAGAAACAAAAATAGAGTTCATGAAATCAATGTTGATTGTTTTGCTCATGAAAACATCACTACTTCTTCACATTAATACACTACCACCAAAAACAACATCAACAAAAACAACAACAACACATCACAGTCAATCACACAAGAACAACAACAGCAAAAACAACAACAGCTCATCACAGTCAATCATAATAAGAACAACAAGAGCAAGAACAAAAACAACAAAAAACAACAACACAACACAGTCAGTCACAACAAGAACAACAAGAACAATAACAGCAAAAACAGCAACAGCAACACATCACAGTCAGTCACAACAAGAACAACAACAACAACAACACGTCACAGTTAGTTACAATAAGAATAACAAGAACAAAAACAACATTTCACAGTCAATCACAATAAGAACAAGAAGAACAAGAAGAACAACAACAACATTTCACAGTCAATCACAATAAGAACAACAAGAACAACAACACGTCACAGTCAATCACAATAAGAACAACAAGAAAAACAACAACAACACGTCACAGTCAATTACAATAAGAACAAGAAGAAGAAGAACAACAACAACACATCACAGACAATCACAATAAGAACAGCAAGAACAACAACAACACGTCACAGTCAATCACAATAAGAACAACAACACGTCACAGTCTATCACAATAAGAACAACAAGAACAACAACAACATTTCACAGTCAATCACAATAATAACAACAAGAAAAATAACAACACGTCACAGTCAATCACAATAAGAACAACAAGAAAAACAACAACAACACGTCACAGTCAATTACAATAAGAACAAGAAGAAGAACAACAACAACAACACATCACAGACAATCACAATAAGAACAGCAAGAACAACAACAACACGTCACAGTCAATCACAATAAGAACAACAACACGTCACAGTCTATCACAATAAGAACAACAAGAACAACAACAACATGTCACAGTCAATCACAATAATAACAACAAGAAAAATAACACACGTCACAGTCAATTACAATAAGAACAAGAAGAAGTAGAACAACAACAACACATCACAGACAATCACAATAAGAACAGCAAGAACAACAACAACACGTCACAGTCAATCACAATAAGAACAACAACACGTCACAGTCTATCACAATAAGAACAACAAGAACAACAACAACATGTCACAGTCAATCACAATAATAACAACAAGAAAAATAACAACACGTCACAGTCAATTACAATAAGAACAAGAAGAAGAAGAAGAACAACAACAACAACACGTCACAGTCTATCATAATAAGAACAACAAGAACAAGAACAACACAACACGTCACAGTCAATCACAATAAGAACAACAACACGTCACAGTCTATCACAATAAGAACAACAAGAACAACAACAACATGTCACAGTCAATCACAATAATAACAACAAGAAAAATAACACACGTCACAGTCAATTACAATAAGAACAAGAAGAAGTAGAACAACAACAACACATCACAGACAATCACAATAAGAACAGCAAGAACAACAACAACACGTCACAGTCAATCACAATAAGAACAACAACACGTCACAGTCTATCACAATAAGAACAACAAGAACAACAACAACATGTCACAGTCAATCACAATAATAACAACAAGAAAAATAACAACACGTCACAGTCAATTACAATAAGAACAAGAAGAAGAAGAAGAACAACAACAACAACACGTCACAGTCTATCATAATAAGAACAACAAGAACAAGAACAACAACACGTCACAGTCTATCACAATAAGAGGAACAAGAACAACAACATGTTACAGTCAATCGCAATAAGAAGAACAAGAACAACAACATGTTACAGTCAATCGCAATAAGAAGAACAAGAACAACAACACGTCACAGTCAATCAGAATAAGAACAACAAGAACAACAAGTCACAGACAGTTACAATAAGAACAACAACAACAACAAGAACAAGAACAAGAACAACACGTCACAGTCAATCACAATAAGAACAACAAGAATAACAACAACAACAACATGTCACAGTCAATTACAATAAGAACAACAAGAACAAGAACAGCATGTCACAGTCAATCACAATAAGAACAAAAACAACAACAATACGTCACAGTCAATCACAACAAGAACAACAAAAACAACACGTAACAGTCAATCACAACAAGAACAACAACAAAAACAACAAGAACAACAACACGTAACAGGCAATCACAACAAGAACAACAACAAAAACAACAACAACACGTAACAGGCAATCACAACAAGAACAAGAACAAAAACAACACGTCATAATAAATCATCTATCAGAGATAATAATTTCAGCTTTTACAGTCAAAAATCTACTTGTAGTTTATTTCAGTTTACCCGTCCATATTTGTCTATATGTGTCAACATTTGTCCACGTTTTCCACATTTGTGTACAATGACCAGATTTGTTTTATTTGTCAACATTTATCAATATTTGGTGTCATGGTATGAATACAATGTGGAACATTTATTATAAAGCTCTTACCTAAATATTTCTTATCATAACTTGAACATTTCTTATCATAACTTGAACATCTCTTATCATAACTTGAACATTTCTTATCATAACTTGAACACCTCTTATCATAACTTGAACATCTCTTATCATAACTTGAACATTTCTTATCATAACTTGAACATTTCTTATCATAACTTGAACATCTCTTATCATAACTTGAACATCTCTTATCATAACTTGATTGTCTGAACATGACTCTCAAAATGAGGTCCCAGTTGAGTTAGATTTTTCTTGTATTTCTCCCAGTAGGTGCATGGACTCCGTGGATATCGTGTGATGACAAAAGGTGGATTTAACTGGGCGTGCGGGACAAACATAACACAAGGGAACAAAGTACTCTCCGATAACACTTTTCGTCAATTTGTGGCGTCATCAGTACCTTGTGGAATCTTCTGAAGACGACTTTCAAGAATACACCTGGTAAAGAATGGTAGAGCAGCAGTAAGGAAGCATGGAGATGAATGGTTGTTCAAGTACTGTAACTTGGGGGTGCTTACAAGGAATCGGTACCAAAAACAAGATGTGGCTTTGGCTTCTAAACACACAAGATCAAAAACATCCCAGGTGGAGAACGTGATGATCCTACATAGTCAGCGACAAGTGAAGCCACTCAAATGGTCTCCAATATCTCCCACGGCGAACTTTTGGGTCATGATCTGACAGTTTCAGAAATGACAGGTGCTCGTTTGATTATAACCAGTTCGTACCGGTGTATGACCTGGGTTTTGTGGTCCTGTAAGTTCAGAAATATTCGGCATCTGAAAGTCAAATTTCGGCGTCCTTCCTGTAGCCTTGACCTGCTTCTTGTTCTAGTCACAGTTTTGCTGTTCCTGCCAGCGGGAGCTGTGGGGCTGGGCGAGCTGTCTCCTGCACGCAGAAAACTGCTTCAAGGGGAGACCACTGAGTATGATTATAAAGAAAATGATGATTCTTACTGGAGTTACATGGCTTGGCAAGAGCAAAGCATGCTGGGTAAAGGTGAGAAAATCGGAGAGGAGCAGCCGGACAACGTTTACCTGACTTCCGGTCAAGGCCTGGACGATATTTATAAACCTGGCGGAGCCGAAGTTAACGAAACCAGTGAGGAGACACACCTGGCCATGGCGGCAGAATCTGAGAACACTGGCACCCCAAGACCTGACCTTGAGAACACTGGCACCCCAAGACCTGACCTTGAGTTTGCTGCTTCGTGTGGCACCACGTGTACCCTCCAGGACCGCAGCCACCCTCCCAACACTTCCTACATCTCCACACACTTTCTCCTCTTTCACACCTCCGTTCCTGGCCATCTTCCCAGACAGGAGCACCCAGGTCAGCACCCTAGTGGCACTCAGGCGTCCTGGGAGCTGGAGAGAGAGGCCACTAGCACTTCCTCGCCTGAACTCTCCAAGCCAAGTCTGGCAAACTCCTCATTCTTTCTCTGTGATGGGCTTCCTTGTAGGAAAGCCCACAGCAGCGGCCTGGGAGAACGTGGCTTGCTTAATTCAGGAGAGAAGCGGATCATCTACATCGCTGGACTGTTCCCCTGGTCTCACGACATTCCAGCCGGGTCAGTGGGTCGAGGCGTGCTACCTGCCGTCTACCTGGCGCTGGGGCACGTCAATCATGACACCACCATCAACCGGAAGTACATACTTCGGATGTCATCTAACGACACTCGCGTGAGTACATGAATGTTTACATGTAGTACTCACTACGTGGACGTAGTATTAACTATGTGGACGTAGTATTAATTACGTGGACTAGCATTAATTATGTGGACGTAGTACTGATTGTGTGGACGTAGTATTGATTATGTGGGCGTAGTATTGATTATGTGGGCGTAGTATTGATTATGTGGACGTAGTATTGATTATGTGGACGTAGTATTGATTATGTGGGCGTAGTATTGATTATGTGGGCGTAGTATTGATTATGTGGACGTAGTATTGATTATGTGGGCGTAGTATTGATTATGTGGGCGTAGTATTGATTACGTTGACGTAGTATTGACTATGTGGACGTAGTATTGATTATGTGGACGTAGTACTGATTATATGGACGTAGTACTGATTACGTTGACGTAGTATTGACTATGTGGACGTAGTATTGATTATGTGGGCGTAGTACTGATTATATGGACGTAGTACTGATTACGTTGACGTAGTATTGACTATGTGGACGTAGTATTGATTATGTGAACGTAGTATTGATTATGTGAACGTAGTATTGATTATGTGAACGTAGTATTGATTATGTGGACGTAGTATTGACCATGTGGACGTAGTATTGATTATGTGAACGTAGTATTGATTATGTGAACGTAGTATTGATTATGTGAACGTAGTATTGATTATGTGGACGTAGTATTGACCATGTGGACGTAGTATTGATTATGTGAACGTAGTATTGATTATGTGGGCGTAGTACTGATTATATGGACGTAGTACTGATTATGTTAACGTAGTATTGATTATGTGGGCGTAGTACTGATTATGTGAACCTAGTACTGATTATATGGACGTAGTATTATTTATGCATTCGCAGTAATATTTATCTAGCTACAGTAGTGATCATTTGCATGCGGTATTGTTTATCTTGATGTAGAATTGTTTATCTAACTATAATACTGATCATCTGAATGTAGTAATGCTCATACGAATGTAGTAATGCTCATATGAATGTAGTGCACACATTTTGAATATCAGTTGTTGTCTGGTGTTTTCCTCTTGTTCATATTCTTTATTTAATTGACTGTGTCATGCTGCTGATAGATCTGCTTTTGAGGGTGGCTCTCCCAGTTTGTAATTCCGGTCAGTTTTTAAATCCATGCTTGAAATATTTATAGATATCATCATCATCATCATCATCACCATCATCATCATCATCATCATCATGATTGTGTAAGGTGCTGTGTTATTTGACTGTTTTCTTTAAACATGGAAACACTGCGGCCCAGCACAAAGCACAGTCACATGGCTGCTGCTACCAGCTACACTCAGTGTAGCCTACCAACCAGTTACACTCAGCGTAGCCTACCAACCAGTTACACTCAGTGTAGCCTACCAGCCAGTTACACACAGTGTAGTCTACCAGCCAGTTACATACAGTGTAGCCTACCAGCTAGTTACATACAGTGTAGCCTACCAGCTAGTTACACACAGTGTAGCCTACCAGCTAGTTACATACAGTGTAGCCTACCAGCCAGTTACATACAGTGTAGCCTACCAGCTAGTTACATACAGTGTAGCCTACCAGCCAGTTACATACAGTGTAGCCTACCAGCTAGTTACACACAGTGTAGCCTACCAGCTAGTTACACACAGTGTAGCCTACCAGCTAGTTACATACAGTGTAGCCTACCAGCTAGTTACACACAGTGTAGCCTACCAGCTAGTTACACACAGTGTAGTCTACCAGCTAGTTACACACAGTGTAGCCTACCAGCTAGTTACACACAATGTAGCCTACCAGCCAGTTGCACACAGTGCAGCTTACCACCCAGTTACACACAGTGTAGTCTACCGGCTAGTTACACACAATGTAGTCTACCAGCTAGTTACACACAATGTAGCCTACCGGCCAGTTACACACAGTGTAGTTGTTGTCGACACGATGTGTCTTCCTACACGAGGCCACGTCTCCGGGGCCTGCGAGCATGAGATCATTTACATAATAATTGCTTGCTGCCAGAAATTCTTCTCCCGACCATCAGAAAACCAGCTTCAGAGCTTGGCCACCTGGGGTGTTGGTGGGGGGGGGGGGGACATCATTATAGGAGGGCACGAAAGAAGTGGAAGATCAATAGTTTAAGTGAAAAGTGTCACAAAACACGAGAGAAGTGCTCTTATTAGGCAAGTAATGATTGTGAACTTTTGATTCTGGTATGTAACTGTAAATGTTCGATTTCACAAATAGTTGTGAATGTTTGATTGTGGTTTGTAAGTTTGAATGACTGATTGTAGCGTGTACGTGTGAATGTTTGATTGTATTGTGTAAATGTGAATGTTTGATTGTATTGTGTAAATGTGAATGTTTGATCATAGTGTGTAAATGTGAATGATTGATTATAGTATGTAAATGTGAATGTTTGATTATAGTGTTTAAATGTGAACGTTCGATTATGGTGTGTAAATGTGAATGTTTGATTATAGTGTGTAAATGTGAATGATTGATTATAGTATGTAAATGTGAATGTTTAATTACAGTGTGTAAATGTGAATGTTTAATTATAGTGTGTAAATGTGAATGTATGGTTAGAGTGTGTAAATGTGAATGTTTGATTATAGTGTTTAAATGTGAATTTTTGATTATAGTGTGTAAATGTGAATGTTTGATTATAGTGTGTAAATGTGAATTTATGATTATAGTGTGTAAATGTGAATGACTGAGTGTGTAAATGTGAATGTTTGCTTATAGTGTGTAAATGTGAATGATTGATTGTAGTATGTACGTGTGAGCGCTTGAGTATAGTGTGTAAATATGAATGATTGATTATAGTGTGTAAATGTGAATGATTGATTGTAGTGTGTAAATGTGAATTATTGATTATAGTGTGTAAATGTGAATGATTGATTATAGTGTAGAAATGTGAATGATTGATTGTAGTGTGTAAATGTGAATGATTGATTGTAGTGTGTAAATGTGATGATTGAGTATAGTGTGTAAATGTGAACGTTTGATTGTATTGTGTACATGTGGATGTTTGATTGTAGCGTGTAAATGTGAAATTTTGATTGTAGTGTGTAAATTGGCGAACTACTTTGCGAGCCCTATGTGACGTCTAACGGCACGGGAAGGATATAAGATATAAGATATAAGATAAGTGTGTAAATGTGAATGTTTGATTGGAGTGTGTGTATATATGCGTGAACTATTAATTATGTGCTAGCAGGTTGACAAATCCTTGCTAGGCTCTTGTGTTTCATGTCTTGTGTTTCTGTCCTGTGTTTGGTATCTTATGTTCCATATCTTGTGCTCTATATCTTGTGTTCCAGGTCTTGTGTTTCATGCCTTATGTTTCACGTCCTGTGTTTCGAACCTTATGTTCCACATCTTGTGTTCTATGTCTTGTGTTTCATGTCTTGTGTTCTGTCTTGTGTCCCATTGCTTGTATTCCACGTCTTGTGTTCCATGTCTTGTGTTCCATCTCGTTTTGTGTTTGATGTCTTGTTTTCTATGTCTTGTGTTCCATGTCTTGTGTTCTATGTCTTGTGTTCTACTGTGATTGTGTTTGTTGACTGGAAGATGATTTTATTGAGAGTTCAGTTTTTCACGGGAGATGATAGTTTACGAAATTACTAAAATCTACATCTTATCATGTGAGATAATAGTTAACTAAATTACTAAAATCTACATCTTATCACGTGAGATAATAGTTAACTAAATTACTAAAATCTACATCTTTTCACGTGAGATAGTAATTTATTAAATAGCTTCTCTTGCTCTGCTAACAATTAGAAAAGAAGACAGTAGCACATAAACTATCTCAGCAAAGCCTTCAACAGAAGAAGTGGTAAGAGAAGGTATACATGAATTTCATGAACTGGTCCAATATTATGTATTCTGGGATTCTTGTCTGTCCAGTTAATCTCACAAAACAGAGAGGCTGTTTGTGTTGTCTCTAAATTATCACTGAAGACAGCAATAATAGTCTTAGTTTTCGGCCACCACGTGATCAGGCGGGGCCGTCTAAGCTGGATTGAAACAATCTCCCTGTTATGTTTTATGGAATATATACTTACATATAGATGTAATCTTACAATCACAAGTGGTAGATGTAATCTTACAATCACACGTGGTAGATGTAATCTTACAATCACAAGTGGTAGATGTAATCTTACAATCACACGTGGTAGATGTAATCTTACAATCACAAGTGGTAGATGTAATCTTACAATCACACGTGGTAGATGTAATCTTACAATCACACGTGGTAGATGTAATCTTACAATCACAAGTGGTAGATGTAATCTTACAATCACACGTGGTAGATGTAATCTTACAATCACACGTGGTAGATGTAATCTTACAATCACAAGTGGTAGATGTAATCTTACAATCACAAGTGGTAGATGTAATCTTACAATCACAAGTGGTAGATGTAATCTTACAATGACAAGTGGTAGATGTAATCTTACAATCACAAGTGGTAGATGTAATCTTACAATCACACGTGGTAGATGTAATCTTACAATCACAAGTGGTAAATGTAATCTTACAATCACAAGTGGTAGATGTAATCTTACAATCACACGTGGTAGATGTAATCTTACAATCACAAGTGGTAAATGTAATCTTACAATCACAAGTGGTAGATGTAATCTTACAATCACACGTGGTAGATGTAATCTTACAATCACAAGTGGTAGATGAAATCTTACAATCACAAGTGGTAAATGTAATCTTACAAACACAAGTGGTAAATGTAATCTTACAATCACAAGTTACAGATGTAATCTTACAATCACAAGCAGTGGATATAATCTTACAATGGCAAGTGGTAAATGTAATCTTACAATCACAAGTGGTAGATGTAATCTTACAATCACAAGTGGTAGGTGTAATCTTACAATCACAAGTGGTAGATGTAATCTTACAAACCCAAGTGGTAGATGTAATCTTACAATGACAAGTTACAGATGTAATCTTACAATCACAAGCAGTGGATATAATCTTACAATGACAAGTGGTAGATGTAATCTTACAATCACAAGTGGTAGATGTAATCTTACAATGACAAGTGGTAGATGTAATCTTACAATGACAAGTGGTAGATGTAATCTTACAATGACAAGTGGTAGATGTAATCTTACAATGACAAATGGTAGATGTAATCTTACAATGACAAGTGGTAGATGTAATCTTACAATGACAAGTGGTAGATGTAATCTTACAATCACAAGCAGTTGATATAATCTTACAATCTCACGTGGTAGACGTAATCTTACAATCACAAATGTTTACCTAAACTTCTAATCACAAGTGGTAGACCTAATCTTCTACAAGTGTTGACCTAATCTTCTACAAGTGTTGTCCTAATCTTCTACATATTTTGACCTAATCTTCTACAAGTGTTGACCTAATCTTCTACAAGTGTTGCCTTAATCTTCTACAAGTTTTGACTTAATCTTCTAATGACAAGTGTTGACTTAATCTTCTACAAGTTTTGACTTAATCTTCTAATGACAAGTGTTGACTTAATCTTCTACAGGTGTTGACATAATCTTCTACAAGTGTTGACCTAATCTTCTACAAGTTTTGACTTAATCTTCTAATGACAAGTGTTGACTTAATCTTCTTCAAATGTTGACCTAATCTTCTACAAATGTTGACCTAACCTTCTACAAGTGTTGACCTAATCTTCTACAAGTGTTGACCTAATCTTCTACAAATGTTGACCTAATCTTCTACAAGTGTTGACCTAATCTTCTACAAGTGTTGACTTAATCTTCTACAAGTGTTGACTTAATCTTCTACAAGTGTTGATCTAATGTGTGGAATTGTACAGGAAAATCATTTGTTCTTTTACACATTCAGTTATTTCCATATTTGATATCCGCGATGGTCCGTATTACATCCACCATTATACCGTATATTTGATATCCGCGATGGTCCTGAATCATTTGCCAGGGTTCACTAAATTAAAGTTTTCCCCGACAGACTTTGCTGTTTGAAACAGAAAACACCTCTCTCTCTCTCTCTCTCTCTCTCTCTCTCACACACACACACACACAAACAGCGCTGTTTTTGACACTATTAGAACTGATAAACTAAGATAACACTACAGAGAGGAAAGATGTCATCAAATGAAAGAGATGTCAGCTTCAGTCACACAGCGGCCCTACTTTCTGATGACAGAAGCAGTTTGATGTAGCAACATGTTTTTGTGCTCGCTCCAAGTGTACTCAGAAAAGAAGTCCCCATGGTTTTGTTAAGTTTAGCGAAATTTTGCTGTCAGATGTAAGGAGAATTCGCCATAATGTACTGACATTTTGCTGTCAGATGTAAGGAGAATTCGCCATAATGTACTGACATTTTGCTGTCAGATGTAAGGAGAATTCGTCATAATGTACTGACATTTTGCTGTAAGATGTAAGGAGAATTCGCCATAATGTACTGACATTTTGCTGTCAGATGTAAGGAGAATTCGTCATAATGTACTGAACTGAAAATTGAAAGGTCAACAAAAGATGATTAAAAATAAATGTTAAGAATCCGCCGTCAAAAGTACAGTGAGCAGTTTAGAGAATTCGCTATACTAAAGATTTGCAACAGCAAGTGAGGAACAACGAGGAAGAAATGAAAGTAATACGGTTTGAAGAACTACATCACGCCATATTTGAAGAACTACATCACGCCATGTTTAAAGTACTACATCACTCCATAATTTAAGAACTACGCCACATCACGCCATGTGTGAAGAACTACATAACGCCATGTTTGAAGTACTACATCACGCCATGTTTGAGGAACTACATCACGCCGTGTTTGAAGAACTACATCACGCCATGTTTGAGGAACTACATTACGCCATGTGTGAAGAACTACATCACGCCATGTGTGAAGAACTACATCACGCCATGTGTGAAGAACTACATCACGCCATGTGTGAAGAACTACACCACACCATGTGTGAAGAACTACATCACGCCATGTGTGAAGAACTATATCACTCCATGTGTGAAGAACTACATCACGCCATGTGTGAAGAACTACATCACGCCATGTGTGAAGAACTACATAGTGCAATGCTTGAGCTTAACTTCAATCGTGTCAGAAAGTGCAGGGCGTATGAATTTTTCTTACATTTTCTGACAGACTGTCAAAGTCATAACCCGACAATGTAGACATCTGTGACATCTAACTGCTGAGAGACTGTCAAAGTCATGACCCGACAATGTAGACATCTATGACATCTAACTGCTGACAGACTGTCAAAGTCATGACTGGTTCATCTAGACATCTATGACATCTAACTGCTGACAGACTGTCAAAGTCATGACCCGACAATGTAGACATCTATGACATCTAGCTGCTGACAGACTGTCAAAGTCATGACTGGACAATGTAGACATCTGTGACATCTAACTGCTGACAGACTGTCAAAGTCATGACCGGACAATGTAGACATCTATGACATCGAACTGCTGACAGACTGTCAAAGTCATGACTGGACAATGTAGACATCTATGACATATAATTGCCCTGGCCAAAGTGAAGTTTCCAACTTTCGCATGAGCCAGATTGTCCCACCTCTACCTGTCCCATCTCTACCTCTCCAACCTCTACCTATCCCACCTGTACCTGTCCCATCTCTACCTCTCCCACCTCTACCTGTCCCACCTGTACCTACCCCATCTCTACCTCTCCCATCTCTACCTGTCCCACCTGTACCTACCCCATCTCTACCTCTCCCACCTCTACCTGTCCCATCCCTACCTCTCCCACCTCTACCTGTCCCACATTCAACAGTAAATATTTGAAACATTTCGTTTGATTTTTCTTTTCAAACAATATTTGAAAGGCAAGCAGGCCACACTTTCTGTGTTTGCTGGCCACATGTTTCCGCCATCGATCTATTTGCTCACCCAAACATGAGAGTGAAACATAAATACAGCGTGCACGAAAGACGTGAGTAGAGCCCGTGGTCTTTTCTCAGCACATACAATATGTCCAGATTATGGACACTTGTCTTGGTGGGTCGTGGGTGGTGGATCTTAGTAGACTGTTATAATGGAGAGTAGAGCTAGCAGCAGGCCCACTGAAATCGACATTTAATTGCTGGCAAAACATAACAATGGGAGGACAATATTTGTTCCAGCTGTTTAATATTTATACGGGACTTTGATCGTTTATGTAATTGATTACAGCGACTCGACCTGTTATATCAAGCTTTGACTGGGCTGTTTTTATAGTGTCGGTGTCAGTCACTTTGTTGTCCTGGACAGTTTACTCGGATGTAGTTTTCTCCTGTCTTCTTTATTCTGTTTTCTTTCCTCTGTTTTCTTTCTTATGTTTTCTTTCATGAGCTCCCATGGCAATCAGTGGGCCCTGGATGTACGTTTTCTTCTTGTTTTCTCTCTTCTGTTTTCTTTCCTGAGCTCTCTTATCAATCACTGGGTATTTGCTGTACGTTTTCTTCTTGTTTTCTTTCTTCTGTTTTCTTTTCTGAGCTCCCATGGCAATCAGTGGGCCCTGAATGTACATTTTCTTCTTGTTTTCTTTCTTCTGTTTTCTTTCCTGAGCTCTATTGATAGTCACTGGGTCCTGATGTAGGTCAGCTTACATAATAATATTTCTGTAATAGTAGTTTTCTTTTGTGGAAATCTGTCATATAATGTATCAGGATTATTCTGTTTATAGGAGCTAAACATTAATCACGTGAACACTGCTGTATACAATATTTGTTTTCTGTTGTGTGAATATTACAGTGTTGTGTTTGCTGTTGTGCGAATATTACAATGTTGTGTTTTCTGTTGTTTGAATATTACAATGTTGTGTTTTCTGTTGAGCGAATATTACACTGTTGTGTTTTCTGTTGTATTAATATTACAATGTTGTGTTTTCTGTTGTATTAATATTACAATGTTGTGTTTTCTGTTGTATTAATATTACAATGTTGTGTTTTCTGTTGTATTAATATTACAATGTTGTGTTTTCTGTTGTATTAATATTACAATGTTGTGTTTTCTGTTGTATGAATATTACAATGTTGTGTTTTCTGTTGTATTAATATTACAATGTTGTGTTTTCTGTTGTATGAATATTACAATGTTGTGTTTTCTGTTGTATTAATATTACAATGTTGTGTTTTCTGTTGTATTAATATTACAATGTTGTGTTTTCTGTTATATGAATATTAGGGTTTGTGTTTGCTGTTGTATGAATATTAGGGTGTTGTGTTTGCTTTGTATGAATATTAGGGTTTGTGTTTGCTGTTGTATGAATATTAGGGTGTTGTGTTTGCTTTGTATGAATACTATGGTGTTTTGCTTCATTTGTATGAATATTATATTGTTGTTTTTAACTTTGTACGAATTTTAATGTGTTGTGTTTGCTTTGTATGAATATCATGGTGTTGTGTTTGGTGTTGTGTAAGTAAACATAAGAAGGTTGAGTTTGCTGTTGTATGAATATTATAAAGTTGTGTTTGTTGTTGTATAAGCAATAAATAATTTCATTTCTGCGAGCATTGTACTTGAACAAGGTAGTCAGCATCATCAGGTCATGTTGATGCCAGCTGACGTCCTGGAAAAACGTAATTATCAGTAGTTTCTCACTCATCTGTTGTGTACGAGGCACTGGTTTGTGTCTCGGGTACATGACGTGCTAGTATTTCCAGGAAATGAAGCCTGCAAATAACTTGCCCCTGGGTGGGGCACGCCTGACCACAGCTACCTCAACAACTTCGCACAACATCTGCTGTCTTGACGGGTAAGTTCCACGTTCCCGTCTGTACTTAGAAAATACCGTCAGTGCTTTAGAAATTCGCGCTCTGAACAGAAGCTTCTAGGTTCAGATCTTTTTAAGAATCATAATCCTAATATTACCGCCAATGGTACACTACTGATCCCAGTGGTTATCGGGATCCTAATAGTAGTAGTAGTAGTGATCCCAGTGATTGTCTGGATCCTAGTAGTAGTAGTGATCCCAGTGATTGCCGGGATCCTAGTAGTAGTAGTGATCCCAGTGATTGCCGGGATCCTAGTAGTAGTAGTGATCCCAGTGATTGCTGGGATCCTAGTCGTAGTAGTAGTGACCTCAGTGATTGCCGGGATCCTAGTAGTAGTAGTGATCCCAGTGATTGCCGGGATCCTAGTAGTAGTAGTAGTGATCCCAGTGATTGCCGGGATCCTAGTAGTAGTAGTAGTGATCCCAGTGATTGCCGGGATCCTAGTAGTAGTAGTAGTGATCCCAGTGATTGCCGGGATCCTAGTAGTAATAGTAGTGATCCCAGTGATTGTCTGGATCCTAATAATGAAGTGATCCCAGTGATCTTTATTATTCTAAATACCCCAGTGACCCCACTTCTCTCTCAAGCAATGATCCCGAGGATCTCGAGCCAGAGAATTTCTGCCTTCAATGAGAAGCGCAAAGAGAATATCTAACATACGTATATTACATCAAATATTTATATACAAATTAAGTAAGCTGTTACCCCAGTGGGGCTGTGTTTTGTGTGAAGTTTTGGAAGTAAATGCCTACTTGCGCAGGTCTTGTACTCACGAAACTGAACTCACCTTAACCTGGCACGGCTGTCTCACATTCTAATTTTAGTACGTCACGTGATAATCTGTGTTCCTGTCTCATGTCTGTCAAGTGATAATCTATGTTCCTGTCTCATGTCTGTCAAGTGATAATCTATGTTCCTGTCTCATGTCTGTCAAGTGATAATCTATGTTCCTTCTCATGTCTGTCAAGTGACCGTGACAGCGCTCTTTCTTCTCTGCCGTGCCTCACTCCGGGCCTTAGACTGGAAATCACGCTGCAGTCCTATTTGCCTTTGAGATGAACGCCAGGCAAACTTTTACTATGCAAATTGTTCATAAATATTAATGTTAACAAAAAATTTTAACATCTCCTCTCCTGGATTTGTTTTTTTTTTTGTTTGTGCTACACATCTAGTCTTCTTCCTCAGCTGCTCCCACTTCTTGTCTTTAGAAGGATCATTGAACATGAAACAATAGCGCTCAGTAAACTCAGATGGCCTGTATTGACCTGTTTAAAACATCGCCAGTGTGTGGCCAGGTATTGTGTTTCCGGTACAGACTGGATAGTGTGTGTGACCTGAGCTGGGGTCTTTTATGGGCGAGGTTTTATCCAGTGTTGATGTTGATTGAGTGACAGGAAGGAGAGTGACAGGACGGTGTGAAAATACCCGGAAACTGTCACGCTCTGTCACATCCGTGACGCTTCACGTGAAGTCTGTGTTTATTTGTTGTTGTTTCTGTTGTTGTTATTGTTGGTGCTGTTGTTGTTGTTATTGCTGGTGCTGTTGTTGTTGAGGTTGTTGCTGGTGTAGTTGGTGTTGTTGTTACTGTTGTTCGTGCTGTTGTTGGTGTTGCTGCTGTTGTTGGTTTTGTATCTGTTGTTCTTGTTATTGCTGTTGCTGATGCTGTTTTTGCTGTTATTGCTGCTGCTGCTGTTGTTGTTGTTCTTGTTGCTGCTGTTGTTTTTGTCCAGTATGGACAAGATATTTGCAGGGGACGATGTGTATATGTCTGTGTCTCAAAAGTGTTGTCCCTGCGAGGAGAGACTGAATCAAGGTGACAGCATTTCTGTGTCATGACCTAGTTCTCCTTCCAGGTGTTACGATCTTCGCCAGCCAGGCATTGCTGGCTTCACTGTGTAAGAGGGGAGGGTGGTGGTGGTGATGGGCGAGATAGCTAAGTTGATGAATGCGCTGCTCTCTCACGGCTAGACTGTTGCTCGTCCAACTAGAGTTGCTGGTTCAAGTCCTAGGAAACTGTCTTGTAATGTGTCTTCGTCTCACCTCTAAAAGTGCTTTGTCTCTGATTTTTTTTTCGAGATCTAACCAGACAACACACGGTGTTCTGCTGCTTTACCTGGTGAAGCTTACCAGCGTCACTTCACTTCATCAGCGTCACTTCACTTCATCAGCGTCACTTCACTTCATCAACGTCACTTCACTTCATCAGCGTCACTTCACTTCATCAGCGTCACTTCACTTCATCAGCGTGGTCCGAATAATGTCACGGTCTCAGAGTGTCTGTTACACATAACTATCCGGTATCACTTACAAACATAACGATTTGGTAATGCTTACAAGACAAATATATAAAATAATCATCATCATCACATACGAGAATTTTTGAAAGTAAAATGACTATGTTATATAAACTATGCAGTCGTAGGACTAGCTTTGATCAAGACCCTATTTAAACTCTAATCTACTATGAAAATGTTACTTTCCTTCAGCTTGGTTTGTGGGGTAGGGTGTGATGTGCTAGGCTAGGACTTTGTTTGGTAAATATCATGATGTGATAGGCTGACGCTAGGACTTTGCTTGGATACTATCATGGTGTGCTAGGCTAAGACTTTGCTTGGATACTATCATGGTGTGCTAGGCTAAGACCTTGCTTGGATACTATCATGGTGTGCTAGACTAAGACTTTGCTTGGATACTATCATGGTGTGCTAGGCTAAGACTTTGTTTGGATACTATCATGGTGTGCTAGGCTAAGACTTTGTTTGGATACTATCATAGTGTGCTAGGCTAGGCTGTTAGGCAGAATGGCTTGTCCTGACCGTCGTCAGTGTCTTGGTTCTTTGGCCTGAACTTTCAGAGCGATTGCTACAACATCAGACTTCTCGTTCTTGTCATCCATGTCGTCGTTGTCGTCCTTGTCGTTGTTGTCGTCCTTGATATCGTTGTCGTTGTTGCCATCGTTGTCGTTGTTTTCGTCATTGTCGTTGTTTTTGTCATTGTTGTTGTTGTCGTTCTTGTCATTGTTGTCATCCTTGTCATTGTTGTCATCCTTGTCATTGTTGTCGTCGTTGTCGTTGTTGTCATTGTTGTCATTGTTGTCACTGTTGTCGTCGTTGTCATTGTTGTCACTGTTGTCGTCGTTGTCATTGTTGTCATTGTTGTGGTCGTTGTCATTGTTGTCATTGTTGTCGTCGTTGTCATTGTTGTCATTGTTGTGGTCGTTGTCATTGTTATCGTCGTTGTCATTGTTGCCATCGTTGTCATTTTTGTCATTGTTGTCATTGTTGTCGTCGTTGTCATTGCTGTCATTGTTGTCGTCGTTATCCTTGTTGTCGTCGCTGTAATTGTTGTCCTTGTTGTCGTCGTTGTCATTGTTGTCGTTGTTGTCATCCTTGTCATTGTTGTTGTTGTTGTCGTTGTTGTCATTGTTGTTGTTGTCGTCGTTGTCATTGTTGTCGTCGTTGTCATTGTTGACCTTGTTGTCGTCGTTGTCATTGTTGTCGTCGTTGTAATTGTTGTCCTTGTTGTCGTCGTTGTCATTGTTGTCATCCTTGTCATTGTTGTTATTGTTATCACTGTTGTCATTGTTATCACCGTTGTCATTGGTGTCAATGTTGTCGTCGTTGTCATTGTTGTCATTGTTGTCGTCGTTGTTATTGTTGTCGTCGTTGTCATTGTTGTCATTGTTGTCGTCGTTGTTATTGTTGTCGTCGTTGTCATTGTTGTCCTTGTTGTCGTCGTTGTCATTGTTGTCGTAGTTGTCGTCGTTATCATTGTTGTCATTGTTGTCGTCGTTGTCGTCGTTATCATTGTTGTCGTCGTTGTCATTGTTGTCGTTGTTGTCATTGTTGTCGTTGTTGCCATTGTTGTCGTCGTTGTCATTGTTGTCAATGTCGTCGTCGTTGTCATTGTCGCCGTAGTTGTCGTGGTTGTCATTGTTGTCGTCGTTGTCATTGTTGTCGTTGTTGTCTTCGTTGTCATTGTTGTCATTGTTGTCGTCGTTGTCATTGTTGTCGTCAGTGTCTTCGTTGTCATTGTTGTCGCCGTTGTCGTCGTCGGTGTCTTTGTTGTTATTTTCGTTGTTGTCGTCCTTGACATTTTTGTCATTGTTGTCGTCCTTGACATTTTTGTCATTGTTGTCGTCCTTGACATTGTTGTCATTGTTTCGTCCTTGACATTGTTGTCATTACTGTCGTTGTTGTCGTTCTTGACATTGTTGTCGTCGTTGTCGTCGCTGTCATTGTGTCGTCGTTGTCGTCGCTGTCATTGTTGTCGTCATTATGATCGTTGTCGTCCTTGTCGTCATTGTTCGGTTTTGTTTTTGACCGCCATGTTTGATATTTGTCTTTATCTTACACAGAAAGTCTGGGACACACTATCATCAAGTCTGGGACACACTATCATCAAGTCTGGGACACACTATCATCAAGTCTGGGACACACTATCATCACGTCTGGGACACACTATCATCATTTCTGAGTCAGAAACTCTTCCTGTCAAATCTAACATTTGATTAATTGATTCTGTAAACAATCAAATTTCATTGAAGGAAAACTTTTGCTTTGAGAAGATTTCCTGCATCATCAGTCCAGTATTGCAACATCATCAAAAGATTTACTTCCAACGTCAATGCTTTGGGCAACATCATCCAAAGCTTTACCTTCAACATAAGTGCAATAAGAAACATCATCAAAAGTTTTTAAATGCCAACATCAGTGCATTAAGCAACATTATCAAAAGATTTACCGTCAACAACCGTGCATTCAGCAACATTATCAAAGTCTGCGCAAAATTACAAACAAGAAAATATTTCATCATACAAAGATTTTCTATCAAAAGACGAGAAAATGATGTTTGTACCTTGTCATTGTCGACATTAATAGCGCCAGTTTGAGGGCGTGCTTCTCAGTCATTAAATACGACAATTGTCATATCTACCATCACTATCACATACGACAATTATCATATCTACCATCACTATCACATACGACAATTGTCATATCTACCATCACTATCACATACGACAATTGTCATATCTACCATCACTATCACATACGACAATTATCATATCTACCATCACTATCACATACGACAATTATCATTCCTACCTTCACTATCACATACGACAGTTATCATTTCTACCTTCACTATCACATACGAAATTATCATTTCTACCTTCACTTTCACATACAACAATTATCATATCTACCTTCACTATCAAATACGTCAGTTATCATTACTACCTTCACTATCACATACGACAATTGCCATATCTACCTTCACTATCAAATACGACAATAATCATGTCTACTTTCACTATCAAATACAACATTTATCTTATCTACCTTCACTATCAAATACGATAATTATCAAAGCTCTCTTAACAATCAAATACGATAATTATCTTGGTGATCACGAATATAAAATAATTGTCGTATAGGATTGTGAAGGTAGCTATGGTAATTATCGTATTTAATAGTGAAGGTAGACAGTTGATGATCTGCAAATGGATGCATCAGCAGCAGGGCATCTTGTTTACAACCGAGAGGCCTACAGGAGTGCTGTTAGGGAGGCAAAGTTCCCCAAGGGACATGCAAATGAATGAATGAATGAATGAACGAAACAGTTATCACAACCTCAATGACATTTATTTACGGCAGTAATCATCCTCCAAGTTACACACTTTGCTAATGTACCTGCCAGAAAGATTTGGAGTTTCATTGTTCAAAATAAATTGACAAATAGCTGGTAGTAAGTAATCCCGCTGGTAGTAAGTAATCCCGCTGGTAGTAAGTAATCCCGCTGGTAGTAAGTAATCTGCTGGTAGTAAGTAATCCCACTGGTAGTAAGTAATCTGCTGGTAGTGAGTAATCCCGCTGGTAGTAAGTAATCTGCTGGTAGTGAGTAATCCCGCTGGTAGTAAGTAATCTGCTGGTAGTAAGTAATCCCGCTGGTAGTAAGTAATCTGCTGGTAGTGAGTAATCCCGCTGGTAGTGAGTAATCCCGCTGGTAGTAAGTAATCTGCTGGTAGTAAGTAATCTGCTGGTAGTAAGTAATCCCGCTGGTAGTAAGTAATCCCGCTGGTAGTAAGTAATCCCGCTGGTAGTAAGTAATCCCGCTGGTAGTAAGTAATCCCACTGGTAGTAAGTAATCCCGCTGGTAGTAAGTAATCCCGCTGGTAGTAAGTAATCCCGCTGGTAGTAAGTAATCCCGCTGGTAGTAAGTAATCCCGCTGGTAGTAAGTAATCCCGCTGGTAGTAAGTAATCCCGCTGGTAGTAAGTAATCCCGCTGGTAGTAAGTAATCCCGCTGGTAGTAAGTAATCCGCTGGTAGTAAGTAATCCCGCTGGTAGTAAGTAATCCCGCTGGTAGTAAGTAATCCCGCTGGTAGTAAGTAACCCCGCTGGTAGTAAGTAATCCCGCTGGTAGTAAGTAATCCCGCTGGTAGTAAGTAATTCCGCTGGTAGTAAGTAATCTGCTGGTAGTAAGTAATCTGCTGGTAGTAAGTAATCTGCTGGTAGTAAGTAACCCCGCTGGTAGTAAGTAATCTGCTGGTAGTAAGTAATCTGCTGGTAGTAAGTAATCTGCTGGTAGTAAGTAATCTGCTGGTAGTAAGTAATCTGCTGGTAGTAAGTAATCTGCTGGTAGTAAGTAATCTGCTGGTAGTAAGTAATCTGCTGGTAAGTAATCTGCTGGTAGTAAGTAATCCCGCTGGTAGTAAGTAATCCCGCTGGTAGTAAGTAACCTGCTGGTAGTAAGTAATCCCGCAGGTAGTAAGTAACCCCGCTGGTAGTAAGTAATCCTGCTGGTAGTAAGTAACCCCGCTGGTAGTAAGTAATCCCGCTGGTAGTAAGTAATCCTGCTGGTAGTAAGTAATCCCGCTGGTAGTAAGTAATCCCGCTGGTAGTAAGTAATCCCGCTGGTAGTAAGTAATCCGCTGGTAGTAAGTAATCCCGCTGGTAGTAAGTAATCCCGCTGGTAGTAAGTAATCCCGCTGGTAGTAAGTAACCCCGCTGGTAGTAAGTAATCCCGCTGGTAGTAAGTAATCCCGCTGGTAGTAAGTAATTCCGCTGGTAGTAAGTAATCTGCTGGTAGTAAGTAATCTGCTGGTAGTAAGTAATCTGCTGGTAGTAAGTAACCCCGCTGGTAGTAAGTAATCTGCTGGTAGTAAGTAATCTGCTGGTAGTAAGTAATCTGCTGGTAGTAAGTAATCTGCTGGTAGTAAGTAATCTGCTGGTAGTAAGTAATCTGCTGGTAGTAAGTAATCTGCTGGTAGTAAGTAATCTGCTGGTAGTAAGTAATCTGCTGGTAGTAAGTAATCCCGCTGGTAGTAAGTAATCCCGCTGGTAGTAAGTAACCTGCTGGTAGTAAGTAATCCCGCAGGTAGTAAGTAACCCCGCTGGTAGTAAGTAATCCTGCTGGTAGTAAGTAACCCCGCTGGTAGTAAGTAATCCCGCTGGTAGTAAGTAATCCTGCTGGTAGTAAGTAACCCCGCTGGTAGTAAGTAATCCCGCTGGTAGTAAGTAATCCCGCTGGTAGTAAGTAATCCCGCTGGTAGTAAGTAATCCCGCTGGTTGTAAGTAGTCCCGCAAACCTATTTGGTGTGAAATTGTCAAGAACCCATACCTGTCACCATACCTGTCACCATACCTGTCACCATACCTGTCACGTCACCATACCTGTCACCATACCTGTCACCATACCCGTCACCATACCCGTCAACATACCTGTCACCATACCTGTCACCATACCTGTAACCACACCCGTCACCATACCCGTCACCATACCTGTCACCATACCTGTAACCACACCCGTCACCATACCCGTCACCATACCTGTCACCATACCCGTCACCATACCTGTCAGGTCACCATACCTGTCACGTCACCATACCTGTCAGGTCACCATACCTGTCACGTCACCATACCTGTCACCATACCTGTCACCAATAAATAAACTTTAATCTCAAGTCCCCCTTACCTGAAAACATGCGGACACGATTATAAAGATCTAAGAGCTGTCACGGAGTGATAGTTCACACTTTCTTTATATCTAGATCAGGCAGATGGCTTACTTCACAAAGATCATAGAGTTTACCTCTCTGACAAATCACATAAAAACAATTCACTTGTATCACATAGTTCATCTAGATCACACAGACAACATAATTCACATAAGATCACTAGGTTCACCTGTATCACACAATTCATATAGGTCATACAATTCATGTATATCCCACAGTGCACGCAGATCTCACAACTCAGATAAATCACACAGTTCACTTAGATTAACCAAGTTAGATCATTCATTTCATCCGCGTCACGTAGATGACAGACAATATGATGAACACGTAGATGACAGACAATATGATGAACACGTAGATGACAGACAATATGATGAACACGTAGATGACAGACAATATGATGAACACGTAGATGACAGACAATATGATGAACACGTAGATGACAGACAATATGATGAACACGTAGATGACAGACAATATGATGAACACGTAGATGACAGACAATATGATGAACACGTAGATGACAGACAGGATGATGAACACGTAGATGACAGACAATATCATGAACACGTAAATGACAGACAGTATAATGAACACACACCAGGCACTGAAGAATTACTGCCTCTGCATAGCAAATTTGAAATGTGAAAGTGTCTTTGGAAAGTTATCTCAGATCTATATTCATCGGTAACAAACCATCATCAAAAAGATGCTAGTGTGCTCCCATTTTTAGATTTTTAAATGAAATATTGATTTTCTCATTGTCCAAAATCTCCCCTCAGATTTTCTCAGTTTAGCTCTGCCTATCTGTCCTCAGTTTAACTCTGCCTATCTGTCCTCAGTTTAACTCTGCCTATCTGTCCTCAGTTTAACTCTGCCTATCTGTCCTTAGTTTAACTCTGCCTATCTGTCCTCAGTTTAGCTCTGCCTATCTGTCCTAAGTTTAACTCTGCCTGTCTGTCCTCAGTTTAACTCTGCCTATCTGTCCTCAGTTTAACTTTGCCTATCTGTCCTCAATTTAGCTCTGCCTATCTGTCCTCAGTTGAGCTCAGCCAGTCTATCCTCACTTCTTTGCCTATGTGTCCTCAATTTAGCTCTGCCTATCTATCCTCAATTGAGTTCTTCCAAGTTGAGCTCAGCCAGTCTATCCTAAGTTAAGCTCAGCCAATCGTCCTTCGTTGAGCTCAGCCTGTCTACCCTCATTTGAGCTCAGCCTGTCTGTCCTCAGATGAGCTCAGCCTGTCTGTCCTCAGATGAGCTCAACCAATCTGTCCTCAGATGAGCTCAGCCAGTCTGTCCTCAGATGAGCTCACCCTGTCTGTCCTAAGTTGAGCTCAGGTTATGTATCTTCGGTTGAGCTCAGCCAGTCTGTCCTCAGATGAGCTCAGCCTGTCTATCCTCAGTTGAGCTCACCCTGTCTATCCTCAGTTGAGCTCAGCCTATCTATCCTAAGTTGAGCTCAGCCTGTCTGTCCTCAGTTGAGCTCAGCCTGTCTATCCTATGTTGAGCTCAGCCTGTCTATCCTCAGTTGAGCCCGACCTGTCTATGGTTGGACAACTCGTCTTCCAGCCTAAAAATGGCCTAGGGGTAGGGAAGGCTGGTGAGGCTACAAGACTGTCCAGAAAACCGTCAGTATTAACATATTCATGAGATGGCGTCCAGTCTACAGGTTTCTGCAAGAAAAACAAACATCATTCTTTCGTTGAGTGCCAACAATCATTTGTTCCACATAAGTGCCAACAATCATTTGTTCCACCTAAGTGCCAACAATCATTTGTTCCACCTAAGTGCCAACAATCATTTGTTCCCCCTAAGTGCCAACAATCATTTGTTCCACCTAAGTGCCAAAAATCATTTGTTCCACCTGAGCGTTCGTATGTATTTCTAGTGCAAGCTTTCAGGAAACTGTTACCTGAAGCCAAGGTCAGGCCACGTGACCCGCTGTCAGTGTCAGCTGTCATTATAGTAAGGTTTATTAAGGTGATGTACAGGTGAGTAGTACATCTTGCTACAGTGATATACAGGTGAGTAGTACATCTTGCTACAGTGATATACAGGTGAGTAGTACATCTTGCTACAGTGATATACAGGTGAGTAGTACATCTTGCTACAGTGGTATTCAGGTGAGTAGTACATCTTGCTACAGTGATGTACAGGTGAGTAATACATCTTGCTACAGTGATGTACAGGTGAGTAGTACATCTTGCTACAGTGATGTACAGGTAAGTAGTACATCTTGCTACAGTGGTATACAGGTGAGTTGCAAGTTTTGCTAAACCGATATAAAGGTGAGTAGTAGTGTCATTAAAAATGAAATGTTTACTTTTAGTTTTCTTCTTGTGATTCTACACTTGTCTGTAGTTTACCTGTAGTAGATTCCCTGGACTCACATTCTCGTCTCACCTGACAGATAGCGAGGGTTGGGGACGGGCGGCAGGGAAGAACGTTCTGCATCAATAAAAAGTGATCACAAGAACAATTACAACAAAAGAAACTGGTCAAAAGAACACCCAACGCTAGTACAAAAATAGCATCGTGGCTGAAGAAAGAACATAATTGTATGTAGGTGACATAACATGGCAGACATAACATGGCGGACATAACATGGAAGAAATAACATGGCAGACATAACATGGAAGAAATAACATGGCAGACATAACATGGCAGACAGAACATGGCAGACAAAACATGGCAGACATAACATGGCAGACATAACATGGAAGAAATAACATGGCAGACATAACATGGAATAAATAACATGGCAGACATAACATGGCAGACATAACATGGACTGTACTAGAAAGATGTAGTTTTTGTCAGAATTGTGATGCTGGTGGAACTTGACAGACATCTACTGTCATAGCTACAACAACATCAATCCACAACAACATCAATACATAACAGCATCAACACATAACAACATCAACACGTAACAACATCAGCACAAAACAACATCAATACACAACAACATCAATACAAAACAATAACCGATACTAAAGAATAAATAACACAACTGAGTAAAATATAAAATACACCCCAAAACAAATACCACACTATAACAACAGCAAAAATCTCACTATAACTACAGCAAAAGCCATACTATAGCAAGATCAGCATTTTAATCAAGGAAGTGCAGCAATCTAATCAACGCAAAATCAGTATTTTAATCAAGGAGGTGCAGCAATCTAATCAAAGCAAAATCAGCATTTTAATCTAGGAAGTGCAACAATCTAATCAAACAAAAATCAGCATTTTAATCAAGGAAGTGCAGCAATCTAATCAAAGCAAAATCAGCATTTTAATCAAGGAAGTGCAGCAATCTAATCAAAGAAAGATCACCATTTAAATATAGGAAGTGCAGCAATCTAATCAAAGCACAATCAGTATTTTAATCAAGGTAGTGCAGCAATCTAATCAAAGAAAGATCAGTATTTTAATCAAGGAAGTGCAGCAATATAATCAAAGAAAGATCAGCATTTTAATCTAGGAAGTGCAGCAATCTAATCAAAGCAAAATCAGTATTTTAATCAAGAAAGTGCAGCAATCTAATCAAAGAAAGACCACCATTTTAATCTAGGAAGTGCAGCAATCTAATCAAAGCAAAATCCGTATTTTAATCTAGGAAGTGCAGCAATCTAATCAAAAAAGAAGCCACATTTAAATCAAGGAAGTGCAACAATCTAATCAAAGCAAGATCCACGATACAACAAAGCAAAAACAGCATTATCAAATTGAAAAGCACGATATTAACCAAAATAAATTCAGGAAACAACTAAAACAAAAACTTACATAAAATAACTGTTATGTCACAACTAAAGCAACGCTTCACTTGGCACGTCAGTGTTTTCTTTGCAATTACATGTATGCATCGTTCACTAATCATTACTTTATTAACCGTACGCACTACTTTATTACACCAAAACACTACTCTATTCAGCTCACGAAGTGGCTGTGATGTCTGCTGACGACCTAAGTGGCTGTGTGGCTTACTGGTGATCCACAGAAACAAAAGGTTATTAACTATCTTCTCACGCATCTGGGAGCTCATAAAACTCGGCTGAAAATCCCACTTTACAGCAGAATTGTAGAAAGTTGGCCGCCCTAAGTCAGACATGAAAGCATCAAGTGGCCAGATTCACACTTCCCGAGACATTCGCTTTTCATCTTGGATCAATCTGCAGATTTTTCCTGGCATTATTTGTGCTGGTTGACTTTGATGTGGATTAAAGCGTAGAATTATTCACGGGACGTAGTTTACCCGACCATCGATCTTTGCAGCCACCAGATACGTATTGTTGTGACATAATCATCAATAACATTCGTCCTGTATAGTATCTGTCTCTTTCTTTCTATCACTCCTACATATTTAGAACTATCACTTGCTTGTCTTTCTATCACTCCTACATATTTAGAACTATCACTTGCTTGTCTTTCTGTCACTCCTACATATTTAGAACTATCACTTGCTTCTCTTTCTATCACTCCTACATATTTAGAACTATCACTTGCTTCTCTTTCTATCACTTCCACGTATTTAGAACTATCACTTGCTTGTCTTTCTGTCACTCCTACATATTTAGAACTATCACTTGCTTGTCTTTCTGTCACTCCTACATATTTAGAACTATCACTTGCTTCTCTTTCTATCACTTCCACGTATTTAGAACTATCACTTGCTTGTCTTTCTGTCACTCCTACATATTTAGAACTATCACTTGCTTCTCTTTCTATCACTCCTACATATTTAGAACTATCACTTGCTTCTCTTTCTATCACTTCCACGTATTTAGAACTATCACTTGCTTGTCTTTCTGTCACTCCTACATATTTAGAACTATCACTTGCTTGTCTTTCTGTCACTCCTACATATTTAGAACTATCACTTGCTTCTCTTTCTATCACTTCCACGTATTTAGAACTATCACTTGCTTGTCTTTCTGTCACTCCTACATATTTAGAACTATCACTTGCTTCTCTTTCTATCACTTCCACGTATTTAGAATTATCACTTGCTGGTCTTTCTATCACTTCCACATATTTAGAACTATTACTTCCTTGTTTTTTAGGACTCGAGGCTTAATAATATTAAAATAGATATTGTTCTCCACTTTAAGTTTCCTACATCAATTTTTTTAATCAACTTTTTTTAAAAATAGACAGCCACTCTTGACAATCCACTTTTGTTTTCAAACTTCAGTGGAAATATTTCTTTCTGCTAAGCTTTACACACGAAGACACAAAGATGGTTGCATGCTCTTTCTGAATCTAAAAGAAAAACCCAGTCCATAACGGAATGAAAATTTCTCTTGTATTTAATTCACATATTTAATACGGTATTAATGTTGAGTTAAAGTAGAACTAATGTTGAGCTAACGTTGAATTAAAGACGTCACTTAAAAAACTGGATTGTCTCAAAAATCTTTGATGTAGGATATTAAAGGATTAATGTTTGTCACTTTTTGATTTACAAAATTATTTTACTTGTATTTTTGACAAAACATCATATCTCTTTATGTTTAATGATACGTCATATCTCTTTATGTTTGACGATACATCATATCTCTTTATGTCTCTCTGTATCTTTGTGTATCTCTGTCTACTTGGTAATAAACCATATCTCTCTGAGGATATCCTATATTTTTTCATGTTTGTGTTTGATAAATGTCTTTCTCTAAGTCACTGAATGTCACATCTCTTTTGTTTATATATACATACACATATATCCCATCATGCTACGTTCGGTTACACATTCCATCTCTCTATGTTTGATAATACTTGTACATCACATGTTTGTATGTTTGATAATACATCCTATCTCTCTATGTTTGGTAATACATCTTGACTCTCTATGTTTCATAAAACATCCCATCTCTCTATGTTTTATAAAACATCCCATCTCTCTATGTTTGATAATACTTTTGCATCCCATCTCTCAATGTTTACTAGTACATCTTGACACTCTATATTTGGATAATACTTCCCATCTCTCAAAGTGTGATAATACATCTCATGTTTGATGATACATTCCATCTTTCTGTGTTTAATAATACATCTTGACTCTGTTTGATAATACATCCCATTTCTGTATATTTGATTATGCGTTTAATTCCTTGTATGGTAAAGTAAATAACCTCTTTTTTATCTTATTTCTGTATTCCTCAGCCTAGCTGTCTGTATATGTTTCTGATATCTGCTTCATATTTCTTTATTCATCAGCCTAATTTGTCTGTATATGTTTCTGATATCTGCTTCATATTTCTTTATTCATCAGCCTAATTTATCTGTATATGTTTCTGATATCTGCTTCATATTTCTTTATTCATCAGCCTAATTTGTCTGTATATGTTTCTGATATCTGTTTCATATTTCTTTATTCATCAGACTAGTTTGTTTGTATATGTTTCTGATATCTGCTTCATATTTCTGTATTCGTTACCCTAACTTGTCTGTATGTGTTTCTGATATCTGCTTCATATTTCTTTATTCATCAGCCTAATTTGTCTGTATAAGTTTCTGATATCTGCTTCATATTTCTGTATTCATCAGCCTAATTTGTCTGTATGTGTTTCTGATATCTGCTTCATATTTCTGTATTCATCAGCCTAATTTGTCTGTTTGTGTTTCTGATATCTGCTTCATATTTCTGTATTCATCAGCCTAATTTGTCTGTATGTGTTTCTGATATCTGCTTCATATTTCTGTATTCATCAGCCTAATTTGTCTGTATGTGTTTCTGATGTCTGTTTTCTTATTTTTTACAGAATCTGTCTCTGACTGACCACTGCCAGCTTCTGCGTATGCGTGTATTATATGTGTGTGATGTGTATATGTATATGTGTATATACGTAAATGTGTGTGCGTGTTAGCAGTGTGTCTGTACATGTGTATGTATATGTATGTATGCGTAAATGTATGTATATGTATGTATGCGTAAATGTATGTATGTGTGTGTCTGCAGTGTGTCTGCTGTTTTATAATATTCATACATATTCACTCATCTGTATACACATACAGTATATTGACGCCACAGAAGTAGATAGACTCATGAACAATTGTAACTACTTCCACGTAATCTGTCTGTCTGTCTTTCTGTCTGTCTGTCTGTCTGTGCATTTCTACAAGTGACATGCTTATTGTGACACTAAATGACGTAGAGAATAAGACAGAGAACACATACATTCATGAACAATGACAATCCACAATATGGAAGTTCCTTCTTGCACAGAGTGAACTAGAAATACTCAGCCATTTTATCTAGTGAAGAAAAAAAAGAAATGTGAAGAGATTAAACTTCTCTTTCGTCCTTGTCAGCAGAGAATGTTTGGGTGCATGCTTCACTAAGCCTGCCACAGCAACATGGCATCTTTCTCTTAGTGGGCGGATAGATGGAGTGTTATACAAATGAGTAGATATGGAATGGATAATAGATGGACGCTTGAATGGATAGAAAGACGGATGAATAGATGGATGGACGGAGCGACGAATGGATGGATAAGATAAGACTAAGGAAACACATTCAGACAGACAGACAGATGGATGCATGGATGATGGATGAATGAAAGGCGGTCAGATAGATGCACAGATTGGATGGATGGATGGAAGGATGGATGGATGGATGGATGGATGGATGGATGGATGGAAAAGAAAAGGATGGGCAGATGGATGTATGAAAGATCAGAATGAATAAAGCGGACAGAGGTACCAAGAGGAACAGTGTGACAGCTAAAATGATGAGTCACACCAAAGAGGAACAGTGTGACAGCTAAAATGATGAGCCACACCAAAGAGGAACAGTGTGACAGCTAAAATGATGAGTCATTACCACGGAAACACTCTGCCCCTATCATATACTGGCATCTGTCGGTTCATATGTTGGCATCTGTCGGTTCTTATACTGACATCTGTCGGTACTTATATTGGCATCTGTCGATTCTTCTACTGGCATCTTTTGGTTCATATACTGGCGTCTGTCGGTTCCTATGTTGACATCTGCCGTTTCATTTATTGGCATCTGTCGTTTCATATACTGTTGTCTGCCATTTCATATACTGTTGTCTGCCATTTCATACATTGACATTTGCCATTTCATATATTGGCATCTGCCGCTGTCATATATTGGCATCTGCCATTTAATATACTGACATCTGCCATTTCATATTTCATTGTTCTGTTGACAGTGTATGACATCCGTGTGCTAGATGTCAGAGCTGATGCTTTTATTATGTCACGACCGGCAGTCCGTGAAAAGCTCGAACATTTCTGTGGAGCTGCAACATTTGGACATTATCCCGAGTCTGTCATCCTTGGCTGCTCCAACATGTGGACATTATCCCGAATCTGTCAGCCCTGGCTGTTGCAACATTTCGCTTGGTTGACGCGCATTTTTGAGTGACACGCTTCTTCTTTTATGCGCATGCGCAATCACGTGAGTATTTGTCGGATCACGTGATCAGGCGTGAACTGCGGCGGATTAGCAGCTTTCATTGTGGGCCACAACAAAGCTGAAAGTTGAGGACTACAATGGCCGCCAATCTGGGGTTAGGCCGTTGTTGTTGTTCATGAAAGTGACCAATCTCCAGAGATTCCGAGCTACACAATAAATGTTCAGGAACGCTGTCGCCAAGAGACAAAGCATACCCAGAGTTTTGTGTTTTGTTTTTATGCTCTTAATATCCATAGCAGACAAATCCAACAGAGTACAATTATAGAAGAAATAATGAAAATTGTAACACAGAATAGCATGCAACAATATATCATTCCTTCTCCATTTTCTATTAGAGATCTTCATTCTGGTGGACATTGGTGATATGTTTTGTGTAAAAAATATTTTTCATGACTATACTTATATCGTGGCTGATTATTTAATGATTAACACAGAGGATAAAGGAGTAAATTGGTGTTTATTCTTGATTTTTAAACCTTGTCTGTTTCTCTCGCTTACGTTTTAGTCAAATTAATCATCGCCACTTTCCAGCAGCAGAGTGCGGCCAGAAGTTCGTCATCTTCCTTGTAACTTACAAGTTGTAACATACCAGGGGAAGTCACTAAATAACTCGCAAACGCCGGTTACAAAAAAAAAAAAAAAAGCTAAAAGCGTCAGTAATTTGAAAACTTTTAATTTTTGAACCTATATTATTCCACTGTTTCTCAACGTAATCGCCACTAACATTGATACATTTGTCTCATCATGTAATCAAGATGCATAAAATTCAGGAGTCCGACTTCTGAACTATTTTTTTACTTCTGTTTCCACCTCTTCATCACTCGAGAATATTCTCCCACCAAGGTGGTTTTTCAATGGACCAAACAGGTTAAAATCACTTGGAGGACTATAGCGTGGATGTTCAAGAACTTCCCAACCCAACGGGCTAATTTTCTCTTGGGTTAACTGAGCCGTATGTAGTCTGGCATTGTCATGAAGGAGAAGCATACCTCTAGTCAGCAGACCAGGATGTTTTCTCTGAATTTCATCCCGTAGCATCGACAGAGCTTCACAGTACGATACAGAATTCACTGTCACCATACTTCTGGAACTTGGTTAACAACACTCCTTGATAATCTCAGAACACTGTCAGCATAACCTTCCCCGCTGAAGGCGTAATCTTGATTTATTTTGCGCATTGCGATGACGGGTGTTTCCATTGCATTGAGGCACGTTTTGATTCGGGTTGGTAGTGGTGCACCCAAGATTTGTCTGCAGTAATAATTCTTTGGAGCATGTCTTCACTTTCATATGCGTAATGACAGAGATGCTGCAATGACAAACCAGATCGGTTCAATTTGTGTTCATCATTCTTCTTTGGTACACACTAACAGTTGGGTAGCCATTTTGTTAATGCTTTACGCATGCGCACGTTACTCACAGATCCGCCTACATACAACTATTATAAAGTCTGATGATGGTACTATCTAAGGATATATTTAAATACTACCTGATAACTGCCACTGATAAAATATTTCAATTTGCGAGTTACTTAGTGACCTCCCCTCGTATAAGAAAACATAAGTCACCTTACAGTTCAATGTCTTGAGCCAGGTCTTCCTTACAACCAACTTACAATCTACGCATTCAATAACAAAATGGTTTCTTACTTCTCACACTGAAAAAAAAATAACAAAACTGTTTCTCACTTCTTACACTAAAAAATAATATATAACAAAACTGTTTCTTACTTCTCACACTAAACAATAACATATAACAAAACTGTTTTTTACTTCTAATACTAAGAAATAACATATAACAAAACGGTTTCTTACTTCTCACACTAAAAAATAACATATAACAAAACTGTTTCTTACTTATAACATTAAAAAACATGTAACAATTTTTGTTTACTCCTCACGCTAAAATATAACATAGAACAAAACTCTTTCTTACTTCTAAGACTAAAAAATAACATATAACAAAACTGTTTCTAACTTCTCACACTAAAATCAATCAAAGGTTCACAACACAAAAACTCAACATTTACTAAGTAAAACCTACGTAAGTCCGGGGGTGGGGGGGGGGGCTAGTGGAGATCAGTGCTTTGAAACATACTTTCTTATCACAGCACAGTATTTTAAACTTCAGCACTTAAATAATGAAAAACAATCACAGCTCTTACGTCGCACGACAAACAAAGCTCCCTCCAGCACGGCCAACCCCGGACTGACTGTACAATAGTTGACTAGAATCTCAGTACTTCACCTAGAACCTAATCTTTCAGTTTCGCGATGCGCACGCATGGAATGGACGAACACTTT